>UYRU01043943.1:0-12261 GCA_900617775.1 Dibothriocephalus latus | reverse complement strand
GGAGCATGCTTTATACAGTAAAGGCAGCATTAACAAATGACGGATACGGTGTCCTCTGAATGAACACCTGAAAATTCTAAAAGAGCTCATAATTAGAAAAAAATCTTAAAACAGAAAGATACCCGTTATCCTTTAAGTATAAAATTTAAAGAAGGGGTAATCTGCTACCAAAAGGGTACAAGAAATAAAGTTTTTCGCACATGTTTTCCAAAAAATATATTTGAATCTATAAAGGCAGTCGAAAGTAATGACAAAAAGGTATGCTTCTTAACTAGTCACTTTTTATAGTACATGCTTTGTCTTGGCGGTCAGAAAGAAGCTCCTTAAAAAGCCGGCATCCTGAGGTGTCCAAAATATGTTGAGATTAGGCTGTACGGTTGTCTCTGTTTCAACCATCCGCAATTAATATGTTCCATTAGAAAACTCATTTCAGAATTACGGGTGCCATTTCATGAGATAGTGAGAGTCCCATGAGTCCGAAATATTTCCAGTAGCAAACTATACACGAAGGGCGATGCGAGTAGTCCGACTTTGTCGATTTGCAGGCATGAACCACACGGACCGAAGATAGTCTACCGGACGTCTGCGAAAATGTCCACTATGGGTTTCCAAATTGCCTTAATAACCTTCGACAAACTTCCGCATCTTTCATTGGCTGGATCTCAAAGGCCAGTGTACCGAATTCCAGACCGACTTTTGTTCATTCATTATGATTAAGAGTGAAGAATAATAACAGATGAAGGCTTCCATAAGTATAAAACTGTAAGTTGACTCGCTGATTACAAGTAAGCAAAAGTGTGACTTTTTCGAAGACCGCTGCGGACCATGAGTCCAGTCATAGCCCGTGCCATTATTGCAGTGTTCCAGTTGTCTAATTCCCCCCTACTCAACTACCGCGTCTTTCTCTCCTACCAAATGGTGCTATTTGAAGAGATCAGTAATGCGAGGTGTTGTGTTTTGTCGGACTTTCATGTGAAAATTTTGGAGGTTCCACTCGAAATTTAGCTCACACACTGTAACCTGAATCCACTGTTATTCTCCGACCTGGGTATGCAAACGTAAATTAGCATTGGCGAAACAAATGACCCTCTGGCACTCTGGTTGACATTAAGCATCCGTCGGGGGTTCTAGTATGGTTGTGGACTTCTTATGTAAAATTCTGTAAAGAAAGAGGGGGGTGGGGGACTTGCCCCAAGGATTTTCTTTTTATTGCGATTGTGATACCCGTCTCGTGGTTTGTAGAGGGGGTTGGGAATACGGCTCTTAGATTACTTTGTTCTTCCAGACTGGCTAACAATCGCACTTTTTACACTTGCCTGCAGGATGAGATATTTCTGAAGTCAAATCAACTGACGTCCATAAAAGCAGAATTGGACTGTGATCAAAAGCTGGTCGAGCGATACCTAGAAGACTGCGAGAACGACATTTCCCTGAGGAAGCGTATCAAGTCCACAGTCAATTCGGACTCGACCCACCTGCAGGTACGTTCCCTCGGTAGGGATTCTTTCTATCAGGACACATGGGAATGCAATTTTGTACTTTCGCCTTGTGGGGCAGGGTCCAGTAAAAATTCGGTTTATTAAAGGTATAGGCTGAAAAATAGTCATGTACAAGAAATGGGGCCATTAGGCTGTAAGTTTGCCTTCTGCTGTTTTTGAAATCAGAAGTAGTGAGATACCCACTGGTCGTGTTATGGGATGTACCCTTTCATTTGTGCCGTAGGGCCCACTCTCTACGCATAATGAGACGAATAAGTTCCATATGACGATCAGTGTATGCCCATTTACTCTGATTAATATATTCGATTGCAGCCGGCAAGCTAACTAGCCTGTGACTCAATGGTTAGGACGTTGGACTTTTAACCAACGAGTTCAAGCCTCAAGGGTTGCAGCATTGAGAGATAAGGAATGCCGCCTAATGAAGGCTAATAAGTCAGAAATTGATATTTCTGACTCCTTTTCTTTGTTGATAATGATATATTACCTACTTTTGAGATCGTTGCATTTATACCAACATAACGAATCAAGAGTACGTTTGTCGAAACAAGGAAAACCAGTTTTATGCAAACTGTGGATTTGCATGTGACAGATTCCGACAGGAATCCATGTGCTGAATCTGCAGACTGAATAGAAATCTTTGCAGCACAAAGGAATTGATTTAATCTCACTTTGAGCGCACGCATCAACCGAAGTTTCACGCAAACTTCACAGAGATTTGTCGGTACTGGTAAGGAACTTGTGAGACGTTTAGTTTCATTAATGGGTCTCCTTGAATCCCTGCGGGTATCAGACCAATCTGTAAAGGCCCTTCCAAGGTTATCACTTGTCTAAAACTTACTACGCGAACGTGTATTAAGTTCGTTCTTATGGGATAGGCTCTGCTCCAAGCCCTAAGTAAAGGTTAATTTTGGGTGTGTTTCTTTTTTCAGCAGTGGTTGACGTTTGTAACTTCAAATTGCCAAATGCATGCAGGCGGGTTCTCAGAGTGATGCTTGACCTACAAGCATTTTCGGTGACTAACAAAATTTGTTAACTGCCACAGCTAAGATAAATTCAAGTCATTAACGGGACTCCACCTAACTTGCACCTCAGGTGCTTCGACTTCATCCTTGTACATACTTTTGTGCACAAATCGTAGAAGGCACTGGCCACTCGCGTGTTACTTTTTCGTAAACACAAATGAACTAAGCTGACAAAGAATATGCATATGTTCTACGAGCTAAAACCGCCTGATAACTATGAAGCTAGACTGAGAACTGAGTTCATCGCTAAAAAGATTTACTCTTGACTAAGCGCCCTAGGAGCAGAAAGCAACCTCACTGTTGGAAGTGTACGTCCTGTATATTCCAAGTTTATTTGTACAGAATTCACCAAGATAACACGAGTCCCTGGAACTGCACTAATTACCTTCTTTTGTGAAAAGATTAGCAGATGCCTGATCCAGTAGCCAACTGACTAAGCAAACATGATAAGTCAGAATTTGCGAAGGAGCAAAGGGATCTGTTGGCTCTTTAAAAAAGTGACTCGTCGGGTGGCACACAAGTTAACCGGCGAATTTTCCATAATTGCTTGGTTCAAGAGTTTTTATAAAAAGGATTCTCTTGAAAGTTACGAGGAGAAGACATTTCCACTGCTTTAACAGGAGTTCACGCTGAGATACAGAAAAAATGGAACAACTGTATCATATCAACAAACAAGAATGTGTAGGTCTGTATTACTCAGGGATATGTTGAGAAGAAGCCATAGATTTGTACACAATCTAAAAAGAACAACCTTGATATATTTCCCGAGTGAACGAATATCGGTTGTTAATCACAATCCTAGAGTTTGCACCGTCCTAATCTGATTATCGTCGCAATTTGAGCTATCGAACTTTATGTCCCGTTCCTAGATTATTCATTGGAAAACCGTCTGGTCGGCCTTTCGGACCCGCCACTTTTGTGAAGTCATCTGAACAGTCGGGCCATTTGAAACCACAATTCTTTCTTAATCGGTATTCCGAAGAATTATGAGAATGACAGAGAACGAACAAAGAGTTCAGACCAAGTTTTGATGGGAAAATAAGGCTATATCGTCGTTTTGAGCTGTCAGAATCGGAAGATTTGTGAACTGAATATAGAAAAAAATGAAATTCTGAGTTGCTGGCGCTTGATTGAGTAGAACTGGTCAGACAGTGCTACCAAACTTTTGAAATTTGCGAGATTTCTGTTTAAAAGATAAAAACAGAAACACAGAAAGTGGTACAGACAAGTTGTTACAACCGACTGCCAGGGTATGGTTTGTTATTATTCAGGATAATCATCCTGCTGTCATGCTCATGTATCCCGCTTACGATGCAATTTAATTCAACCGCATTCTGAGAACAGCAGACCGTCAGTGGGTTTAGGGTTCCAAAGGTGCAGCCCGCAGACGACTGTTCCAGGTTTATAGACACTGCTGACAAGGGGGATTGGAATGGCCGTTCCGGGCTTATTAACCCTCGTCAACCCGTCAGGCCCAGCGCCACGTGGTGCACCACTCGAGGCTCGAGCCCATGACCTATTGATGAGAAGTCCAACATTGAGAAGAAGAAGAAGAAGACTCGATCGCTGGGACAATACGCTTATTCGATTGACGTTTCGACATCTGTCACGGATTCATCACCAGAGACATGAGAAGGAAACAGAAGCAGTAACTGTAACAGTCCAACATTCTCACCATCGAACAGTGGGCTCTTTACCTTGCCGGCTTACATCGGGATATTGATATTGGTCCAGATGTTCCTACCTGCACTTACACTGGCTTTATAAGTATATAAAGAATTTGTGGAATCAAGGATTTGAAGGCTGAGGATTTGTACTTTTGTGACCCAGATTGAGGTGGTTAGCATCTTCAGGGGTTTTCTTTTCGGAGCCTTTAAATTCCCATGATTTATTACTGCTTCTGATGCCTAGCAAATGATGACGGTGATTCGGCGTTTGATGATTCTGCTACCTACGGCATGCATAAGTAATGAGGCTACACATTAGGCACCGATGACTTCGAAGTCAGTGACTAGCTGAGTAAGCTGCATTCGTCTTTGACGTTATGCTTGTTGGTGTGGTCGTACAGTGAGCTCTAACGAGAATGTACGGACCGCCGGTGTGTAGGCGGAAGTGTGAGTAGCTTCCCAAACATGCGCCGCGGTTCATGTAGAGCAAACGGTGAATAAGCGATACTGAGGTGTAAGAACAAGAAATGTTCGTGCGGCTAACAATGCCCCAGCTTGACACTCTACTTCTGCATCTGAGAGTTTTTAATACATTTTACAAATGCCTGTTATGACTCTCAGGAAACCCGGCATTTATATACCTTGCTAGAGTTAAGTCACTAAGGATTTCCTGGAACTGGTGATCAGCTTAAGTCAGTTCAGATCCGCGTGTTTCGGTCCCTCATGGCGCTGTGAACCATGTGACACACTCTGTGGTCTATGCAGTTATCTGACAAACTGAAGTGACAATGTTCGACTCCCTTCTGCTCAAAAATCGCTTAAATCCTCAGCTCTACGCCGGAACCACCTAAAAACTGAACTCCAATTTACCTATCATTGCAAATATTTAGGCAATCACACTACCATCTTAATTACGGAACCACAGCCGACCTTACGTATTTCAATTTTCCGATTGATGAAGTTTCAGTGCACGTAGCAGATGAGGGCCAGGAACTTAAAAATAGTCCCTGCGGTTGACCTTGCTGCTATCGATATAAGTTTTCATTTAATATGCCCTTGTCGAAGTGTCGCCGCCTACAAAACCCCTCGACCGGTGCTTCAGGGCCAAATGCACTCATGCGGCATTTGGTCCCGCAGTTGAGATAGACCAAAGAAGCCTGTAAAGTAAATATATCTCGGATAATGTTTGTGTACCATAGATGGTATCGTGTTAGATGATGCGTAGAGACACGGGATCACGAGTAGATATGCCATCACATGAAAGTTTAACCAAACTTCTAAAATGGGTTTTCGTTTTGAAAATGTCCTTCAAGTATGGTTGTACTAGTACTTGTCCTGCGGCATAATCCCGCTGTATTTCCCTCAAGTCACATTGCCGGCATTTGTACTAGCTTCGTTTCGGCCGCCTGAAAAACCTATAAATTGTAAAAAACTGGCTGCTTTTTCACATCAACTGGAAACTTTGCAAAAGCTGAAAGATACCCTTTCTTCAAGAACAACTTCGCAGGAACCATAATTTGTTAAGAAATGAGAACACGACAGAATATCTTCCTGCATGTCCTTTATACAATATATTTGAATTTTTAAAGGTCTCAAAAATACTTTTATAGTCTAGTCTTTACAGGTGGTCTGAAAGAAGCTCCTCCAAAAGCCAGCATCCTGGCGTGACTTAAATATATAACTAGATTGCCAATAGAAGTAAATATACGAGTTCCAGGAAGCAGTTAAGAAGAAGTAGATGCGACCACTCTTGTTACAGTGGTCGCATCTTCTTCTATATGTAGATTATGCTGCATAACCCTCTACTGTGTCTGTTCTTCTTTTCTTGGTCATGACACCTGGCCTAGGAATGTTAGGGAAGGAGCACGGTAGATGCTACACAACTCTGGTTAAAATATAAACTGATTCACGCGGAAGTCATCGTCCATGTACCCACCCTACTGTTGAGCACGCGGCGACCCTAGTCAAAATCGACGATCGAACTGTCGATTAGGAAGCAAAAGGTCAATTCCTGCTCTCTCTCGCATGAAAAAATTAAATGCAAACGCAAGCAGCATGCAGGATATTTTAACGAATGCTTAGGTTACCATTCAACCTGTCATGTTTCACTCAGAACTTATTCCTCTTGGCTACTAGTCATTTTCAGATTAATGTTTAAGTTTCGCCCGAATAGCCACCTATCTGACTTAATAAGCAAAGACGTTTCATGAAGGACTAAGTTGCCCGCCTGAAGAACACAATTTTATTGGACAAAACACCTTTTCCTTCAGTACACCTGTGGCTGTAAGTAGACCTGCATTTTCATTGGTGCAGCAGCGGCACGAGGGCCCAGACTATGAGAACTGGAATCTGTGCTGCCGCCCCTTATTTTCTTATTGGTGCACAAAATCCCGAAAACGTATGAACTGTGACGAGCTGGGTTAGAAACCCCTACCCCCTCTCCCCATCTTACCATTGTTGTATAAACCCTAGCTAACTGAAAATTGCGACCAGGTGGTGTACGATGGCGTGTGGTGACACGCAGGTCCAGGCTATGAGAACTGGGTTCCATGTCGCTGCCTCTATCCTCTGGGTGTTTTAAAAATAGTCCTGATCAAATGTTTATTGCGGATCGGGAGGCCTATTGGTACGTTTAGTTGCGGATTTTTCCATGACAGTCGCCTGAGCCCGATCCTGCCTCCGGTTTTCGTAACTTTGTCTTGACAGCGGGCACGACTAGGGGAGAGAAAAGAGCGAGTGTGGTACACTCTGCGCAAGTCTACGCTCACTTAAAAACTAATTTATGCGCCAGTCACCGCGTTTGTCTCCAGCGTGCTGCGAAGCACGCGGCGGACATCGTCGATTTCGATGGGGAAAATGTCACATTGTCATATTACTAACAGAGCAATTCGACAGCCTCAAGTGTCATTATCTGTGAGAATCTTGAACAAATTGCAGTAGTAACCAGATCGTATCTTTGGTGAGGCAGAATATCGACAACAGGGGAACTCGTAGGTCCAGAAACATACTTTGGGATTCAAAAAAGATGTGATTAGAGATTTATCTGCACAAATAATTGTCGTAGCTGCAAAAGAGATATCCTAGAGCAGATGTGGTGAGTCAGCTGCCGTTCCATATTGTTTCGCCGTGAACATTTCCTGACTACAAGCCTCCTAATTCCGGTTGTAGTCTGACAAACTGAATGTCCTAAGCAGCAGAAAATTGCAAACTCCACGATGTGATGAACGCAAAATTGGGGGTTTACTGAAGTGGATTGTCTTGCAGTTAATTAAAAATGCTTGCAATTTTTACACAACGGTTTAAGTGGGTGAGTTGTTTATTTTCCGAGTTCGACATAAACTTTTCTCAGAGCCAGTTTTACCGTGGTATTTTAGCTGAAGAAGAGAAAGTACCTCTGCATAGTGGCCTTGTTAGTTTCTCGATGGTGCAAAACCGTTCGATTCATTTTTTAAAAAATGATAACGCATCTTTATCCCGGCAACGAACCTGATTATAAGTGCTTATTCACGTTTTTCTAACTACCTGACTAGTCGCGATCAAGGAGTTCGTCCTCGGAAGGCTCTGATTTTGCAAATATAACAGGTTCCCACTAGTTATACTCAAGAGCACGTCAACACAGGATATATAATGGCTTCTGTAATTAAAACAATAAAAGTAATTATTTAACTTACGCCAATGTTTAACATGAATGCAATTTAAAAAACCCAATATTCCTTTAAAAATCATTCATATCTGTTGTTTCTGCAGATATTAAAAATATCTTATGGACACAAGGCAAAATTCTACCAAACGCTTGGCACATGACACAGTTTTTCCTAACCAGAAAGACTTCTTGATGGCTGAGTTTAGCCCTTTGCCACGAGGACACAGCTAATAATAACTTCTGTGCTTTTTTCCTCCAAAGTACCTTTGCAGTGAAGAGGTTCGCCTGAGCACCATACGGATGGATCTTCAGAAGAAATTGGACACGGCCGTTTCAAAAAATGAAGTTATCAGCCTTCGCATCGACAACGCCTGTGAACTCAGTCGAATTGAGAACCGCGGACGGCGCGAAATGCTACAACTGTGGGAGAACACCGTCGCCCAAATGGCTGCTCGAGACGAGGACTACGCTGAGTTAGGCAAGGTTGGGATCGGTAAACATATTTAGGCGAAATGAAATAAATAGTACTTAAACTTCACTGTGGGGCTGAAATTGTAGAATTTGAGTAGCACCTTTTCACCCCTATGAATTGGCCGAAGCTACTCCCAGTCTTTGTAGAAAGAATGGACAAAATAAGACTACTTATCATACATAAGTAGCACTTATAAATACATACATTAGGTCTAGGCGCCCGCGATGATGAATCGTTCGAAGAAAAACCTTGAAGTCAGAGAATGCCTGCTAATTCTGAAAGTGGTAGTCACCTTATTTAGTTTCAACCTTGCAAATATAAATTCACACTCGTTTTTTTTATTCCATAGTTTTTTAAATTGTAGGCATTGCCATATATGCAGCTTCTCGCTCCTCGCCTTACTCTCAATACCTTTCCAAAAAGTGCCCAATATTTCAAATTTAGCAATACGATGGCAAGCTTAGTGAACTCCAGAGCGCTCGTGCAAAACTGCAAGATCTCGAAAAACTGCTTGCCAGCATTGTACAGGACATTGCGGATGCAAAAAAGAAAAGGCATCAACTGGACAAACAAGCTGGTGAACTCCATGACCAGATCCAGAAAGAAACTGAAGAGTTAACGACCACAGAAAATGACGTTAGTGCTTTGAAATTCATTTTAACTATGAAGTACTGTTTCCCTGTAAACTGGCCCTGGCATTTACATAAAATAGAAAGAGAGCGTGAGAAACACTATCTCAGCTGGTGTTTGTGAGTCTGTAGTTAACTTTCAAAAAAGAAAGCCGAGTATAATGCTGGCCAAGTGTGAAGCTAGGCAATATATTTTTAAAAATCCGACCAAGAATGGCTATGTGCGCCTTACTCCTTATTATAAAAGCTGTAAAAGTACTCAGACTTCCCATTTTTCCTCTTCCACTTTATATATCAAAACCCTACTGTTAAGGAAACACATTGGCAGGGCGACTTATTATCACACTTAAGGTCAGTCAATATGCTAAATTAACGAAGCGACAGTAATAAAACCAATTCGAGCGTCGAATTCTCGGTGTAGAGTCCGGACTTCTCCATCAGTAGACAACTGCTGTTCGTCACCGAACAGATGGAAGGCAATTAAATTCTCAGAAAACCGCCTGAATGGCATCCACGAGATATATAGTGCGAAAAAGGAACGACCCATCTTTGCAATCGATATGGTCTTTTTGAATATTGTTATTTAGTAACTAAGAAATAATATATCTTATTGAAAACCACCAGTTCAAAAAACGACTAAACGAAATTTTAATTATAGTAAGCCCCAATATAGCTGATAGTAGAGAAGGAAAGTATAATACAACGAAAAACTTATTTTTGATCGTCCTTTTGCGAGTAAAATTGCATTGATTCGAGTTGACATAAAAACCATGTTATATATGTGGGGAGGGGTTAGACCATAACATGTATGAGCACAAAACTCAACTTTTTTTGCTTCTAATGCTGGTGAGCTTGTTAGCCTGTGTCTGATGCATGGATTGACTGAGAGTCGATTTGCTTTTTGCGTCATTTTAGCTTCTCACCCTGAAAAAAACGGTGGAAAAGACTTCCAAGGACCTGCAAGTGGCAAAGGCCGAAAACCGCCAGATAAAGGAAGATCTCAACCGCATGAAAGCTCAGTAAGACAAGTCTTGCTGCTGTCAGACATTTATCAGGAATGAAACCACGATTTTCCCAACTATGTTAGCGATGGAGCATGCCTGCGTTTCGGGTAGGGCGCAGACGTGACTTGCGCATACAGTTACTTATAGTAAGACAGGCATGCTCGGACCCCCTCACACTCCCCACCCTATGCTATTGTCATGGCAAGGCGTGAACGGGATGATCACAGATGGACGCAGTGAGTAACAGGAATAACCAGCCCGTCTGCGCGTGTCACGTAGGATGTACTTGTTAACACTCTATAGTAGGGTGCAAAAGATTGATAACACTCGAACACCGGCAAGTGATGACTTTAAAAAAGAATTAAAAGTACTGACTACTTGTTAAGAAAAATAAAATTTTCTTTATAATCCCCAAGATCCGGAAACGTAAAACATAGCTATAAAGTAGGACAATATATTTTATTTTTTTGTAAGCTAAATTAATGACCAAACCACTTTCCTTATACCAGAGGAATATTTCCCTAGTTAAAATATTTTGAATAGATTGCCGTTATTTAATTATAATTACTTACAAAATTAACCGTTGAATTCCGATGAATTTTCGAAGATTTTCTGTGTTTTCAAGATTTTGTTCTTAATCATAGATTCTGTTCGATGTCGCCTCAAAACCTATAAAATAAGATATCTGTTAAAAGCATTTACCGAAAAAATGGGTTTTGGATATTAGCTCTTATAGAGAGTGCCATGTGGGCCATATTTAGAAATTCCTCAAAACTGCAAAACACATTTTCGCGCAAAATGAACGTCCGCACCAGATGTCTGAAATTGAAATTCCTAAGATTAATAAAAAAGACTTTCTATAATGGGTAATCTCTTTAAAAAGCACTTCAATTATATATACAGCTGATAAATATCTGTGCATGTTACCTCCTTCCAAAGTAAAGCCAAAAGGAAAATTCAGATTTTTGACAAGTTATTTTCACTTACCTGAAGATAAATCATACGATCTGACTGAAACTGAAATAAAGCACTTTGCTCTTTGTATTGGAGTATTTTCCCTTATAGTGGACTGCTTCCAGGCTTTGTTCTAAGCTTGCGAATGCCAAAAGAGTTGCCGAATGGCTACTAAGATATTGCGATCATTATTAATCTTCTGTCTGTACCGTCTCTAAATTACGCATAAGCGGAAATTATAGTGTGAAAGTATGTTTATACATGACTTGGATCTACTTTTACCTTCATCTTCACGATAGTATATGGGCAGCTTTTGTTACGTCTCAACTACTGGATGCAGTGAAACAAATGTGATACAAAGTTCTTTGTTACCGCATTTTGTGGCAAAACTACACAATTGAGAAAAAATCATTTTTAAACTGAAATCGTTCCTTGTTTCTGAAAATAAATGCAATTTCTTAACTTTGGTTTCACTCGGCTTCACTAGCATTCGGGCAACTTCGGACTAAACTTTTCGATATTGCAAGGCACGTGTTTTAAACTTTTCTTACTTATTTTGGGGTTCGCTCATAGCATGATGCATATTAGTAAAAAGTGTAGCCCTGTCGTACTTAATCGCATAGGAATTGTCTTCGATATTAGGCTACTATCCATTTTGCCAAAACTAATGACCAGTCTCCATAATTAACTTATCTAAAAGGTCAGTTTTCCTGACAAAAAGCCTTCTCAGGATTAAATCTACTCAGTAGATAAAAATAACGTGAAAAAATACATGCTACACTACCAAGTCAGTTTTTGTCATGACCATTGCACGAATTCGTAGACAAACTGTACGCGTCGGACTGTATGTCCGTTATGACATAACGCCTTCAGAATGAGCTTTTGCAGACTGGCCGAGTCATTCTTGTCCCCCGTAGCTTACAAACTACGGCAATCAGCGCAATCGGTTTTCAATGGGGTAAAAAGTTCGTGTATGATGCGAGCTAAATCTGTGACCGACCACCAACTTTGCCTAACCCTTTCTCTATCTGCGATTGGACTTTTTAACGTCATTCGCATTCAGTAAGAATATTGTTGCTGCAAAGCAAACGGCAGGAGTTTCCTTGGTAGTGGCGGAACAAAACTCCACATTTCCAGGTTTGTCGACAGCGATTCGAGCTCAATCCGAGCTCGATTTGAGCACGATTAGGGTTAGGGTAAGGGTAAGGGGTTAGGATTAGGGTTATGGTTAGGGTCAGAGGTTAGGGTTAGGGTAAGGGTTACGTTAAGGGTTAGGGTTAGGTTTATGGTTAGGGTTAGGTTTATTGTTAGGGTTAAGTTAAGGGTTAGGGTTAGGGTAAGGGTTAGTGTTAGGTTCAGTGTGGGATAGTG
>UYRU01043936.1:0-16118 GCA_900617775.1 Dibothriocephalus latus | reverse complement strand
ACCACTGTTGGGGCGGTTGTTTGATTGGTGCGGTGCATGGGCGTATTTGCTGACATACCTAATGTCCTCGTCTGCACATGCCACACACAGGACCCGGTCTACCAAACAAAGCCACTGGGTTTCACAAAAATTGGTGATGGGCTGGGAACTCGTATGGATGGGAACACCAGAGGTTACCCTCAGAAAGAGCTACTGCAGTTTGAGTCTCAGCTCACCAGGCGGCCGTTTCATAACGGTTTGCCTAACATCTTCGCTAAGATACCCATGCTTGGCTGCAATTTTGCGACTGCCATCAGTCTTATCCCGGGGAAGCACGGAGTTTCAGATGTCCAATGTGTTAATCAGAGAAGTCGTTAGGCAAGCAAAGACACACAGTATTCGGCATACGTGCTGGTGTATAAAAGCTATCGAAACAACTTTAATCATTCTGCCCAACAAGCCCATTTTATTATCTATCAAGGTAAGATTAGATAAGATGGGGCAATTTTAAGACGGAGTCACGAACATTATGTCATCAGAACGACCGATACTGCTTCCATATTTAGATTCCGATTGTCTGTGTGTCCTGAAGCCGGCTTGAACGTAAATAAAGGAAATGCGTTTTTAGTCTACAACTGGAAAAGACGAGGAGTAACGAATGAAGTGGGTTAGCCATGCCATTAGATCAAAATGGTTTGCTAATTTTTAAGTTTCTT
The DNA here is from genome assembly GCA_900617775.1 of Dibothriocephalus latus. Lineage (NCBI taxonomy): Eukaryota > Metazoa > Platyhelminthes > Cestoda > Diphyllobothriidea > Diphyllobothriidae > Dibothriocephalus > Dibothriocephalus latus. The sequence goes on along the minus strand of UYRU01043936.1, from coordinate 15,423 downwards.
TGGTACGGTTAGAAGGGGATATTAAAATTTGAAAGGAAATTAATCAGCTCCAGTGGAATAACGGCGTAATCTTAACACTCTGCCCACAGACATTCAGCAGTGTATAAATACTGAGCTATTTCTCATACTGATTAAAATTCCAGACACTTGTTTTGTTAATATGTTTCCGCTGCATGACGTAGCTGCAAGGGGTTCGGCTTGGCACTGTTCACCCCCCCCACGTTCCATGTTTGTTTTCTGGATGACTCATTAGTTAACCGAATCCTTTGCAGATGTATCATGCAACGGCGAAAATCAGCGAAATGCATGTCGGGGCTTTCAGTCAGTATTGATGCAGCGAATATGATAATTAACTCAACATGGTCTGTAACGGCTGGACATGACTATATGAGAAGAAAACGCAGCCCCACTAGGCCATGGGCGTCGTATAGTAGCCTCCAGTACGCTCGCACCAGTTACTTATCGAAACTTAGCACTAAACGACAAAACTCCACTACCTCCCCGGTCTAAACGACCTTCGAGACGTCCTCAAACTGAACACTTATACGGTTACCTGTATAGGTAGGTTCCACGTTTCCAACAAATTTCTACTTCATCAAATTCTTCTTAGAGCCTAGGAGCTTACATAACGACCCATGATCGATAAGCTGATTAAAAGCGTATCAAAATAAGTCTGCAGATCAAGTACTGGGCATAGGAAGCCAGCAAGTAATCAAGTTCCCTCGAACAAAAAATGCAAATCTGCCAAGGTAATCGAGTCGGAAACAGACCGATGTATTTTCTTCCCCTGAATGAGAAAGTAAAGCTACCTGAAATCGAGAACTCTGGCAATAGGTACTTCTTAACAGAGCAAACGTGATATTCTTAAACCCATGAAAAAGCAAATCATATTTACGCTTATACTTGTTTTACTCTATCAGCAAGGCACATTTTTGGGAAATAATGTGGGACGGGGTTAACATAAACATACACTCCCTCACTTTCCTCCAACTTTTGTTACTTTTCTGTCTATATATTCACCAGAACGTGTTCATAGATTGAGAAGTTAATTACTTCTCTTACGATTCATGTTCAAATTGTTGGGGACAGTACGTCAACTTTAATAATGCACTAGGTTTTGCTTATTGACAGGTCAACATTGTGCGTCGCATATCAGTGCCACAAATCTGACGCTTTTCAACGTTCAATCAGTCCCATTGACAGAAGCATGAGTCCATTGCCCAAATTTGGAATTCAACTTTTAATCAACCGTTACTTAAATGCTTTAAGTACGAAGTATAAAACGACTAGAATTCAGTATGTTCCCGGGCTTTTCAGAATCTTGATGCAATCCCCGATTTAGATACTTCGGATAAGGTGAGTGTTCTTAAATGCTTTCAAAAAGCCCTTTTTAACATCCCTTAAATTGAAAGAACAAGGAAAATGAATACTCTGCTAACCGTTAACTTCCTCGCACACCAATATGAACGTGACACTAACGGAAGAAAGTTAATCTTTTGTAGTTTGATCTGTTTAGCAGGATGGTGTGCCAGATGTATTTTTGGAGGTTCAAGCATTATTTCATTTTCTTTTCCCAATCGGCACTTTGCAGAGATTGGCTTGATATTGGACATAGAAATTTGGAGACATCAGAGTAATTTAAGAGGATTACCCAAACAAAGAGGATGAGAGCAACCTGTTAGTGAACCGCGAAAACTGATCAGTAACAACGTTCAATTCGTTCATAGCAGATGAACTGTCTACCTGACTTGCATTTATAATATACCGGTAGATAACTGTGAGCTAATTTTTGCCTCAGAATTAGATTGGTCTGGATCAGCCTTGCGCGTTCAGATTCCACAAATCTCGCTAGAATTCACCACCCCCTGCATGGAAGGTGGCATTTTGTCTGAATTTATTCACCTGTTTATTCGAGTTTAGGTCTATAGCGCTCGAGGCCATAAACGTTGCTATGCTTCACATTGACAATATTAGGACCTTCCTAATAGAACAACGCATGGAACATCAAATACAGAAATAGAAAATGCGGTGTTTTCTCCAGCCGACAACATAAATTTTTCAGATATTTGTATGTGTACCTAATTAAACTCCGGTTCCTCCAATCAATTCTTTCGCCGTGTCTGGTTAAAAAATAAGAAAAAGTTATTTAAGGTCCACGTAGCGGGTTTCTCATCCTTATTACAATGCCTAAAATGGTAGTCGTGAATAACTGAAATAAAAACAGAAGACGGACTACTGCTGACGATAACGGCAAAAAAGTCTAATTCCTATGAATTGGAGATAAAATAATAAAAGTTGAAATGTTTTTATTTTTCTCAACGGTTGTTATAGACAAATACTGTGCAACTGGTCCTCCACTCAGTTCAGGTAGTGTGGTTGGATGTGAACCCTTACTTTTACGCGTGAAAAGGTTGTATAAAATCAAAGTGATTAGGAATTCAAGTACTAAAAATAATTTTCCAGGCAAATAGCTTAAATAGCCACAGCATTTAGAAAGGGCTTCTGTATTGAAGGGAAAGTACCCCAAATAAAATAAGACAACAGATTGCAAAATTTACAAAATCGGATAAAAACCTGCCAAGTTTCGAATCCCAGGATGAATGATTATGCGCACGTGATTGCGAAACTTCAAGAGACAAGGCAGAATAAGGTAAACCAAACCATGCCGAACAGGAGAAAACTATTTGGGGTCACAGTAAAGGCCAAAATGAATGACCACCAAGAATCGTGGTAAGAAAATGTTCTTAGAATGGTATTAGTGGTAATATTTTCCTATCATTTACCTTCAGTGTGTTAAATAACATATACATGCGAGGACCCAACAGTCCACTGGCGTAATAAAACACAAAGGCCTCCTTCGTGGTTTAAGACAAATACGGGAATTTAGACAAAATACAATATGGCCCAAAATTCGTGCAATTTCCATGACGAAATTTGAATTGGTTATTTAGCATATATTTGGTCATGTTATTTTGATTCACTGAGTAGATTTAGTCCTAGGAAAGCCTTTTAGTTAGGATAATCACCTGTTACGTTAATGTGCATTACTTTTGACAAAATTGGCAGTCGTCTCACGTCGAAGGAATTTCCTATGCTATAAAGTATGACAGAACCAAACTTTCTATTAATATGCATTATTCTGTAGAAGAATCCCAAAAAAAGTAAAACAGTGTAAAACATATCCCCGCCAGAATTGGAAAATTTTGTTCGAAATTGTTCAGATGCAAGTGAGGCCAAGTTCAGAAAGAGAGAACGATTTATGTTTTAAAAATTATGTTTAGCTAACCTGTGAAGTTTTTGTGCACAAAATGCAGTAACAAACGATTTTGTCGCATTTTGTTTTACTGCACAGCCTACGTGGCGGATAAGCGAAGTGTCCATATACGTTAACGTGAAGGTAATGTAAAAGAGGCCTTATTAATTATGCCATGTAGAAATATGATATTTTGTAAACTATACTTTTCGCTTATGCATTACTTAGAAACAGAACAGACAAAATAATAATTATTTCAAAAAATGGCCATATATATGCATACTCTTTTTTGCATTCGCAAACTTATGCCAGATCCTGGAAGTAATCCACTATGGCAGAAAATAATCTTTTAAATGGATAAAAGTAAGTTCTTCCATTTCCAGTCAAACTGAATCGTTTATCTGCAGGTGAATCAAACATTTTTTAAAAGTCTCCAATTTTACTTTGACATTATCTTGGAAAAAGCTAATATACACAAAAATTCGTCAGCCGAATATCTAATTAATGCACTTTTTAAGGAAGTAACCTATTATAGAAAGTTTTTTTATTTATATTAGGAAAAACAACATCAGAGTTATTTTTGCAGACGTTTTGTATGGTTGACAACATGGTTTGATGTTTTGAGGCATTTCTTAATATAATCCACATGACCATCTTCATAAGGACTAATATCCAAAAACTCATTTTTCGGTAAACGCTTTTGATATATACCTTATTTTAAAGGTTTTGATTTAAACGTCGAACAGAAGCTCACTTGATGAATGAACACACAAAGACACTGAAAACGTTGGAAATTATGCCAGAATTTAAGGGACAATATTAAATAAATAGTTATCCATTAATTGTAATAGGTATAAATCATTTTGAGTAAAGAAAAGTTCTTTTATATAGAGAAGGTGGTTACGTTAAGTTTTCAACTTAATGAAAGATGTAAATTTATTGTTTTAATTTATAGCTATTTTACGTCTCCGGAACTTAGGGATTATCGGGATAATTTTATTTATCTTAAAAAGCACTTAGTACTTCTTATACTTCTTTTAGGTTTTAAATTTGCCTAATGCTGTTCATTATTATTTCTACGTTTTTTTTAATGCATTCACGCCGGTATTTGAGTAATGAGCAAATTTTTACAAAGTTATGTATACTGCACGATTTTTGGGCCATACTGTATATACGCCCAACCAATCCCTCCTTGTGTTCCCTTTAAAACTTACCCTGATAAGGTCTTCTGGAATGACTGAACGTCCCTGGCGGAAGCTTTGCACACCGTAAAACAGATTACTAGGATTTAATGCCCCCTCTTATAAAACTAACTGTCAAATTGCGGAGTACATACAACATACCAACCGAAGAAATAGGGAACAAGTTTAACTTTGCGTCCGCTTTGCTTTCTAGCAATACGACAGCAAGCAGAATCAAACATATGCCAGTGTTACTTCGAAACTCTGAAGATCTTTTATAACTTTGACTTTTAGATTAGGGGATACAGAAGGACGTAGGAATATGAACTGCCCTTAATAAGGGTGACGTTGCGAAAATTCAGGTCAAATTAGGGGTAAAGTTAAGATTGAACCTAGGATTGAGATTAAGATAAGAGCTTAACTAGGCCTATGTTAGAATAAGGGTTAGGGGTGGGACTAACGTTGAGATTACGGTTACGGTGAAGGTTTAGGTTAGAGTTAAGGTTACGGTTAACTTCATTATGAGGCGTGGACATATTTACCCTTCCTGAACTTTAACGCAAGGCCATTTCTTTCATGTGAAAGAGTTTTCTTATCCCCATATCAGTTTTGGGGGGAGGGGTTTATACAAGCATTTCCGATCATTTTAAGCAGGCTAAGTGTAATACAGAAATCATGGCTTACTACTCATCTCAACATGCTTTATTCAACTTCGCAAATTTGTCAATGCGTGTAAAATTAGTCACAGAAATTTCTATTCGTCCATAAAGTTAGGAGGAATTTGAGCATCCAGAATCTAGCTTAGGCTGACTTTTGTCCTTAAAAGATAATTTAAAAAATTCGTCCGCGCATTCCGAAAGCTCGTAACAACTTAACTTAGTCTTTTTGCTATTTTTCTGAATCGAGAATTTCCTCAAACGACGCCAGCCTCTGACTATAAAGCGCTGATATTAATTCGAAACAGGAGTTATTTCCCGTGAGCTGGAAAATGGCATGCAAAATCTGTTTTCACTCATACCGAATCTTCTTCCTTCGCTGTCTCCACCAATTGTAAAAATTAGACCTTGGACGCAGGAGCTTTTTAACATGCATAGTCGGCTCGGGGGAGGTTTCATGACCGTTTCTTTTATAGAATTAAAAATTATAAATGAAGAAATTATTCAACGTCAAAATCTACATCGTTCGAAACACCACAGATGACCTTTGGTAAGGAAGAGGGTGATTAAGTTAACGTAATCGATGAAACCAATTACTTATCTCAATTATTTATCGCAGTCCGGATATGATACAACGTGCTTTCGATTGGCATTTGTTTGCGATTTCAAGCATTTCACACAGATATACCTATATTTTTACTTTTTCTAGTCATTTTGAGTAAGAGAATCACGGAAGTATTCAGAGTCAATACGACAGCAAACATTCCAGAATAAAACTGAAACTTTGCAGCCTAGATGAATGCCTACTCGGGTTTGAGTAGAAACATATGCTGAAACGCTTTTCAATTCCTATAAGCTATTGTTTGAGAGGTGTCCTCAGAAAGAAAATGCCTTTCTTTGCCAATCGAAGAGTATATCCGAGTTCCAGGAAGCAGTTCAGAAGAAGAAGTGATCACTGGAACAAGATTTTTTATTGTCCTAAGGATTTCCGACGGAATCCGAAACGTCGAGACAATAAAAACTCTTGTTCTTGTGATCGCTTCTTCTTCTGAAATGCCTTACTTTATTGAGCTCAAGATTATATAACCGAGATCTCATGCTTTATGCTTTAGCAAAAGAAATGATTTGAAGCTTTATGCCCCATTAAAACGTTTAGGCACGTCATTGTTGGAATAGAAGCTCAGTTCTGCTTGTCAGAAGCAACTTCGTTCCGGTACGCGCCGTAGCAGGCAAAAACTTGCAGCACTAGGGTATTCGTTTCGCATACATTTATAAGGTAAGCAGGCAAACAGAGCTAAGAAGGGACGTCTTTTGGCAAAGCAGATACACTGAGGTTTGTAAGACTCAACCGGTTATATGCAGGAAATTATGGCTTAATGGCTAGGTCGCGGATTCAAGTCGCGGGTAGCGTACCACCTGGGATGGTTTTGTCTGGACTATGACAGCTAATGAGCCAGCAATGGCCATGCCAGTCTCCTTTGTCTTTACCGGCAATTTTAATCTGCCTATTCTACTAGAAGTAGTGCAGCTGAGGTCCGGTCTCGAGAGTCAGGTAAAAGACAAAACAATTCTATTAAAGATCGACGAACGTTCAACAACGAATGAAGGAATTTACTTACTCCCCTGTTGGAGCTGAACTATTGTGAATTTAAAGATGACAGATATTTTGTAGAAATTTGAACCCATTGTGGTGTAGATCATGTTCAACCGCATACTCCGAAAAGATTAGCATCACCCCTGAAGGTCAATCGGAAACAATAGGGTTCTAATTCAAAACTCAATTTTCTCAGTGCTGGCAGTGGAACAATACCATGAACAAATTCAACAGCCCCAGAGGAATAAGTAGAAATGTAAAAAAGGGAAAGAATCCGTCACGGTAAAACCAGGTTCTTGACATGATGTGATGTTATACACAGGTCGGTCTTAACCCTATGTAAGCGGTCTCCATGAAGCTGCGTTTGAACTATTTGCTCACGAATGTGAACTCAGAAGTTGAACCTGTTGTCAGCAGAATATCAAGTATCCAATACATGCTTTAGTAGACGAGATAAAAGGAAGCTTGATCTTCAGCTAGGATTTTGCTCGCTCGAAGAAATTGTTGATTTATTTTTTGCTCCCCACCGCTAAGTTTATGTAGATTCGCACAGACAAGTCGATAGGATGTGCAAAGGGAGAAAAAAACTTGTTCGCTTAATCGCTTGGTTTGTACAGTGCCTGAACTGTTAGGTGAATATTAATATGGGTCTTCTCGAGTTCACGATGTAATCTGCCCTTGCTGCCACTAAAGTAAAGTGTGTGTCAACCCTCGAAGAAAAATGAAGCCACGAGAGACTCTTGCAAAACTGACCGTAAAACCAGTACAGGCGTAGAATAATGGTGTGAATTTGAACTAATCACTTTGTGTAAGCGCGCCTTATTGCCACTGAGTCGAAAAAAGTACGTTTTACACCCAATAGTTCAGTGGACCTTATTTTATTTGCGTTTTCGGATGGGATGTCAACCATATATATTTTGACAAGGAGAATTCTCTTGGGGAGAAAGTGGGCTTTTATACCCATGTAGACTGAATTTCTGGCAAAATTCTCCACACCTAGTAAATAAAACTAAGCGCAAAGTGTTAAGGCCATTACTGTTGTGTTGAACAGTTTTCACGACAATCACGTCATATTTAATAGTGTGAAATATATTCACTATAAGATTTCAAAAAAATATGAGAATTACTTTAACTTCGTCATGCAGTAGATTATTGCATAAGAGCAGAGAATGTTCGTAGATGAAATACACGGAAAAAATAATAGTCAACATTGAAAATTCCATACAGAGGGCAAAAGAATTTTGAACGACAACACCACGTAAGTTTAGAATATACTGGTCCTTAAAAAAGACTTTTACCTCTGAGGAACAACATTTTCGAAGGACAGTTTATTATTCCTATCGCAATTAGGAGACCTTTGAAGTCTTGATCGTTAGAAATATTACCCATGCAACGTTTGCACGCATAACTGTTTCCTTCTCCAGCTTCACATGCTGTCCTTTAGTTAATGCCAGTGCTTCCGTCGATCTCTTGGTCAAAATATTGCCCATGTCCGCTTTTTCTGTGATAAAATGATTTTTACACTGACCGTCAGCGGATTTCAACAAACTTGAAAGCTTGGTGGGAGACGTACTAGTTGGCAGTGAACACATTTCATGATTATCGCAGGTTCATGGTTGGTTAAGCATTCCACAGCAAACTCCAAAATTAAAAAAAGTATTTTCGCCTTCGTACGCTTTTTGTTCATCCTCCTTGCAAAATGCTGTAAATTATTTCGTCTTGTAAAGGCGAAGCTTGTAAAGGCTTCCTTTAAAATCGAGCAAAACGCCCTTCGTGTAAACTTGGAATTTTTGAAGATGCTATTATGACACTTCATACAATTTTCGGTTTCTTCTATTGGGGAGTATCCTACTTTACTTGGTTCCACTGGCTTTATTAGTAGCACGGTTGGGCATAGCAGGCAAATGGAGGTAAACTTCACTGTGGCGGTAGAATTAAATCGCATTCGATCAACTCCTCATCCTATTTACATTTAGATAAACCAAATAGCATAGTCAACACTGACTTATTTCGACAGTTTATCCTGTCTTCATTTTTCATTGTTTTTTTCAATGCTCTTAAAAATAATTCATGGATTTCGATGCCACTTATTAAGAATGTAGATGAGCACTTATAAGAAACTTACGATTTAAGATAATTAGAAACAACATTTCTGAACTAAATGATGGTACGTATGAATTACAGCTTATTTTTTATGTATCTAAAACGAATCAGAAGTTAATTCAAAAAAATGGCAAAGCTTTGTTGCCACTATTTCATCCACTGAATATTAAAAATTAGTGTAATTTTCATTCCATCCTTGGCCAAACAAACGTGATAAACTTGCGTAATTACACTAGCCTTGCCCTATTTGCCTTGATTCAACTTCTACATATATGGTTTCGTTTTTAAGCTTGTCTTTCAACTCCGAGATAAAATAAAATAATCTCCGGTGAAAGCACGGGGATAGGTACCACGAAATAACTTGTCACTGGGAATTACCTATTCCAGTGACGAACCTATCTTCTTCATAAAATTCCTAGAGGCTAAAAGCTTTATCCGATGGTTCTTTCCATGTTGGCATTATCTTTGGGTGTCAAAAACTTGAAAGACAGAATTAATTTCCGACCGTACGTAGGCCTGTTATTGAGGGTTATAGGTCATTATTTCAAGCCCTTTACTATTCGTCCAATCAAGAACGCCGAGGTGAATCTTGCGATATAATGTCCGAAATATTACTCGTGCATTCTTTGTTAATTTAATTTAATTTATACTCATCCTATCTAGCCTATGGCTGGGTAACTGATTCAGATAAACCATGATGTAGACTGAAGATATTCACTTTTGTCATGGCAAGATTAGAACTCTTCCCTAGGTGTAAGGAATTGCAAGGCCTTCTGAGTTACTTGCAGCTATGGGTCGGGCCGTAGAAACTTAAGATACCTGACTCATCATTTACCGAAAAGAAAACGATAAATGTGTAATTTGTTAGACGATATTCATTATCATCTTTCCTTTGCTGTCTAGTTTGCATTAGCTATCCAGTTTAACCGAAATTGGGCAGTTCCTCGCAGTCATGTATTTTTTATAAAATAGGGACTATTGGGGAACACACCGAAATCTAAAAGTATCGCAGTTGATGGTGATTCTTACATAAACTTATATAATTCTGTCAAATTTTCATGCGGGTAATGGTAAAATTTTATCTAGGGCACACTAAAGGGGAAGTTTAAGAGAAACTGGAATGATCCATCAGTATCTTGAACTCAGAACTTTGTTCTGCCTTCAGAGCTATCACCTCAAAAAGTATCAGCTGCGATAGTCAATATTTTTATGCTTTAACCAGACTCACCACTTCCTACCATAGTGTCGGTTCGTGATAACGCTCCCTAAGAACGACTACTATTATAATAAATAACCATTTAGTCAATGAAGTCACTCCACATACGCCTCATGTATATAGTGAGTGACCAATCGCATACAATGTTAACCGCAATTTCAACATGAGTAGTAGAATGAAAATGGCTACTTAAGTGGAGTTTCAATATTTATTGCATTATTCATTATTATCCATAGGAATTGCAGATACACTAGGGGGTCAGTGTTTAAACAAACAGCCATCAGTCCTTTCAGAAAAATAATTACTCTATAATAATGACTTCCTAAATACTGTGGTGTTTTCTACATTTTCGATATTTTTACGGATGAAAAAATAGTTTACTAGAAACATAAGCCAAATATTCCTTCTTGTACTCCTTTAGTACAAACTTGCGTCTTCTTTACCTTTTGCCTTCAAAGAATGGGTATAAGGAGGATTGAAAAATGTTTCCCAATTTCTGAACAGTTTTGGGCCTGAGATTTCGTTGCATAGGCGTTTGGTTTTTAGTCTATAAGTGTTATGTCTTCCGTTGAAGGAACATCATACAGTCCTCTATGTCCTTAAGAAGATAGCATATACGTTTCATAGCATTTTGTAATGGATGTGGACTATACCGTATACATCATGAAGCGCACTAATAAGCGGGCATATAAGATGCGATTTGAATGGATATTGTACAGTCTTAAAAAATGCCAAATTAGAAAGTTTGTTGAAACCAAAAGACATAGTTTCTTCGAGATAGGAATGTGCACCAAACCTTATTTCCTATTTTATGAATATCGGAGTGAATATATTGGTTTAGCTTCCTCTATAATATACTTGGATTTGTGGAGGCATCGAAAATTTACAGAAAATGGCAGAATGCTACGTAAAAGGTCATTCTTTTTTATTAAAAGTTTTTTTCAGTAAGGTAAAATAGGTCCATCCAAATGCCGGCATCCTGTTTTGTCTAAAATATCTTGGCATTATTTTCCAATATACTACCATTTTACTTAAGTGCTCATTCGTAATCTAGAACTCAGTTCAAAGGTTTAGATAGCTTTGCATTGGAGCTCTCACTGGCTGCAATTTTAAATTGTGCTGCGAGACCCAAGAAGGACTAACTGACGTTTTCAATTATATTTCGGAACAGAGAGACTACCCTGCTAAGCTTTCTAAACTGACTGCTCCAGAGAAGGATCTCAAGAAAATTTTCATGTTCTAAAATGCTACCTTCTGATTAAAAATTCCCAGTCTCTTATGCCTATTGCAGTCAAAAAAATCACATAGTAGTTCAAGCGCATATCTCTACCCATGGTAGATGAGTGCAAGGATAAAATAAAATACTCCCGAAAAGCTGTTAATCCACAAAGTGCTGACTATCCCTTGCAGTAAAACCCGTACTTTCTTTTTATTCTTCTAAAAACGGAATTATACCTGTGTTTGTTGCAAAGCGATCTGCGTGCTTGTCTAGTCCGCGTTCTTTTCAAGTACATGCGATAATATTCTCCACTGAAAAGCAGTTTTAGCACGTGACCTGATGAAATGCTACTACGATATGTGTATATTGTAGTAATTCAAGATCGACAGATGCAGAAACCACAGTGCTCTAAAGATGGGGGTGATAATATTTCCAAAATATCAATACAAACACAGTTTGGTTACCAACTTGTCCCTTCTTCTGCTTGGTCTTCGGGAGATTATGAGCACGGGAGACCACAATGGCCATTTTTGGCTTATTAGCCGTCATCAGCCGGTCACACTCAATCTCATGTGTGAACCATCCGGGATTCGAACCCGAAAATGTTGGTCATTGAGCTTACCACGTACCGGAACGTACATTGTTCCACGCCTAGATGAGCGATCCCTAAATATTCATTATATTCCCGATCTCAATTGTAGTGCAACTGTAGGTTGGTAAACTCAAGGACCAAAGGTCTCGGGTTCAAATCCCGGATTATCCACATCTGGGATTGGGTATGAATGGCTGATGACTGCTAATAAGCCAGATATGGCCATTCCGGTTTCCCTTTACTTTGCCGGATCCATTTCATCGTATTGTACTAGTCGTTATAAGACTGCCAGCGCGGCTTGGTCAATGAACGTGCCACCTTTTTTTCGTCTTCTTCGGGAGATAATGCACGCGATATGTTAATATATGCATAATGACATAACCGACAAAGAAAAGGGAGACTGGAATGGTTATTTCGGCCTTATGAGGCGTTTTCGTCAGCAATGGGCGGACTTTTATGCGCTTAATTACAGTAAAGCGAAGTCATGCTCAGTAACCATTGTTTTCTTTTGCGATCTTCCTTATATTAGCCATTAGGACAAGTCAAATTATGTGCATTTATATTCACTGGCCTGTTTACCCAGAGAGATATCCTTGTTTTCATGTGTGAAGATCTATAAGCCGTGCCATATTCTGCAGTAAAAATATTTTTTCCTCAACTTACGCGGCACCCAGTGAATCGATATAAATGCTTACAGGAGCGAATGATTTTTCTGTTACAAATACCTTTTGGCCCGTAAAGGTAAAGCTCTATGTTCCCTGAAAAGTCTTACTTTGTCTAAGCTGTCCTGTGTATTCGTCGGGTCCTATTTCAACAAGAGCTATTATAAGTAAAAAAGAATGCAGGGCATACTGAGCGTACAATAGATGACTAACTGCAATGTGGGAGAAGGCAAACTTGCCTGCCCAAGACTAAAGCGGAAGGGGACCTCAGAAGTGTGCTTTAGTCTCTGCGATTCGCCAGTAGTTTTCCGGGTGCATATAAACTTGCTTGGAAGCATGCATATTTTGAAGGCATTCCGCTACATGCCAGACGGGCATAAAGGGCACCCCATCTATCTTGAACCTTGTTCTGGAGGCCTGAGAAGCAAGCAGACAACCATTAGAGGAAAATAAATCATCCGCTGATCAGGCACCGTTCATCATCGCCGTTTGCCCCGACAGATGATTAATTGACGCCAACCCACTGCACACAACGCCCCGCCCCCTGGGAGCATGCGCTTGCCTGCAATTCATAAAGATTGACCTACAACTGTACGCACTGCAATGCTGTATGTTCTATTACTCTGATGACTATTTCAAAATGCGGGCTACTTTCCCATGTCTCAGCCATGCTTCTCGACGTAGCGCACACAGGCGTTGGGCTCGAATGAGTAGACAAACATCGGTTCCTTGTATCGGCGAAGGCAGCTAGCGCGAAGAGTCTATAGGCCCGTTAAAGAGAGCTAAATTTAACGTGGTTTCAACTGTTCTAGGCTGGGTTAGCAGTTCTGTTTATTCCTATTTAAGGAAGGAACAACGATAACTGATGAACTCATATAGGCCTCAGGTAGCGATCCCATGCACACTTTTTGCCACGCCAGTTTCTTTTTCCATGTAATTTTGGAGACCACATAAGCAAACCCTACCTCATATTTTCGAACACATCAAGAAATATATTGTTAAGGCATATATTTTAGAAGGTATAAAACATTAACATTACAATCGGGGGTTAAGTGCTCGCCTTGCAACCCAATCCCTTCAAAATGTTTAAGTCCCATACAAACGTTTGCTTACAGCACTGAATCCTTAAGCGAACTCTGTCTAGTCTTAGTTGCCTGAAGAATTCTGTAGAACTAATTTACCTTCTCGCTGGCCTTCCATCTAGGTTTTCCCACCAGCCATTTTCGAAGAATAACGCGTTTAGAAGGTTTTGAGGTTGTTATAGGTAGCCACACTCTTCAATCTGTAAACTGGTCAATTTTCTTTGCAGTGTTAATTTCAAAATGATGGGCATTCTATCAGTTCAGCTGCAAAGCTTTTTTCTTGAAGGAAACATATTTTTCTGCGAGGTAATAAAACGTGCTAATATGAACTTTAGATCTGTCGTCAGTAGAAGGGAGCTTAGCCAAAAAAGACGGCAATGTTGATGATAATTTTTCCTTTATTAAAAATCGTAATTTCTACCAATAAATTTAGTGAAATATACCGAAGCAAACATGCTTCAAGTCGGTGCCTACGCGCACACAGCGCTAGGGAGCCACAAACGCGGTTTTGTAGATGGGTCATAGGCGCTGTAGCAGACCGAACAGCAACAGTGCCCTGCCAAGCGGTAAGTTCTGTCGTTGCCGATAGGGTAGCAGTTCTTTCGGGAATTTTGCTCTCCAAAAAAACTAGGTTCCGAATGGTAGCGTAGTTCACAGAAAAGCAACCATACACCAAGTCGGACTTAATCAGAACATGACAGATAAATGCAGCCACAATAAACCCTAAAAAGTACACTATCGATTTGCATAAATCTCTGTCCATGTTTCAATGGGATAATGGTCTTTAAATACGCTGCGGCATACGTTAAGGTTTAAAACTTTTAAATATTTGACCTCTCAATTTTCCCATTACAACGTTTGAATCATCTCACCTTTTGATACTTCCTCAACTGAAATTTTCCAGGCGTTTTATTTATTGCATGCTATATTCTTTCAAGCAGCTTAATTAGGTGAACGGCAGCATTGAGCAAATAAAAGGACTGCGACTGTGTCGGATGATGGGGTAGAGCAAATACCGAAAGCATCAGACCAATAAACGCCATATTTCAACGGTTGCGATTTCTACTTCTTCTGAATACGAGAAATACTATGTTTTGGAAAGAACAGGGTCGATGATATTTTGAAGAATCATCTTTTTGAAATTTGCCTAGGCATAGCAAAGGATCTTCAATTACGCTGACAGATTATTCAACCCGCAATCATAAAATAGTGTTCAACTTCAATGTTTGGGCATTCTTTGTGGCCTGCTACTTGATTGTCTGTGTGAACTGTACATCTGGAACTTCACGACATGGTGTCCGTATTTCCTCCTGCATTCTAGACTAGATCGGTGATTTGAAGTTTGCTTAGAGGGCCCTGCGACGGAAGCCCACTTTTGGCAGTGTTCTTATTAAATTTCCATTTTTTAACTCGACAAAAGATTTCCAAAAAGTGTAATAAGCCCAGAAAAAAAGAAAATGAAATTTATTTTCACTTGTTTTTATACGACAAACAATAAACTTACTTATTTGGATAACTCGTTAAAAAATATCATCGTCTGTCAGCGAGCATTTGCATTCAAAATACATTTGATGTAGCACTTCGTTTTTGAAAATTTTGTATTCTATTTAGTTTCTTCAAGTTATTCCTTCTAGGCAATGTGTCGCTGCAAATTGACTATCAACGCGAATTTTCATTTGCATTTCTTCCTTAAGTGCACCAGCCTTTACCTAGGCGAAATAGCGCTTAACTTCAAATCGCGATTTTGGCGTACAACTATTTATTTGAATGAGTTCAATGAAAGGCGTCCTTTGGGAAAATGAGTAAGTTAATTCAGTAAATTTTCGACACTGGATCCCCAGGTCGTCGTCAGACTTGAGAGGAAC
>UYRU01043929.1:0-10271 GCA_900617775.1 Dibothriocephalus latus | reverse complement strand
ATTCCTTCTCTGTTTAAAGTATCCACTGCAAAACTGCAGCCCGTCCCCCCTTCCTACCCAAAATACAACATTTATTTCGTTACAACAGTCCTTTCTATGGCTACGTACGCCGATTGCTGCATAAATGGAGACCTGGCGGTGGGATTTACATTGAGTTCTCCCGAGTACTGCACACTGGGGGAGGGCTGACTCACTACTGCACCAAACGCCGCCGGCTGATGTTGCTCCTTCAACCGCGCAGCCTGTCTAATGCCTGGGACCGAGGCTGCTAACGAGGACAAGGGGGTGGGTCAGTAAACAGGTCAGTAGTAGTAGTTGGCGAGTCAGCGCCGTAAGGAGTGGCTGTTGTGCGTATGCCTGCGTGCGTGCGTACCTGCGTGAGAAAGTTGGGAAGCTTCGAGGGCCAGTCTGAATGGACTGGCAGCCAAGCAGGCAGCCCACAATAATCCCCGACAGGGTCCTTTTTTCGTTCCAACTCCCTCCCCCCACTACGAGCTCGCCTCTGGGGATTTACGTGCTACCGATGACATTCTGCAGACACAGAGGCAACTGTCAGCCATCGTGGGCTTTTTAGACTTCTGACCGCAAGGTGTCTGGCTTCTTCTTTTTCTCCTTCTCCTGCTCCAGCCGTGCATCGAGGACGCAAAGAAAACTCGTGCATAAACCACATTTGCGCATAGGCGGACGATGCACGAGGGGCACATATTTCCCACCGGCGAGCCGCTCGGAGCGCATCGCGCCTAAACAGGTTGCCGTCGCGGCAGAAGGAAAGCCAGTAAGCCACAAAAACCCCCCTTCCGATGACGATTAGTTAGCTGAAGACGACTACTTTGCAAGACCACTTCGAAGCCCACGCGTGCACTCGCATAAAAGAGGAAGTGATTAAACGCTATAAAATAGTTCAGTTGATTTCGGACGAGTGCAATTTTGTTGCAGAATTGATTCACAGCTTATTGTGCAGGTATTTTGATCCTCAGGTTAGTCCACTTAACTTGGATTCAGGTCAAATTCCGACGGGCGAAAACTGTCAATTGATATAGGCAGCATTGTCTGCGGTTTTGTTCAATATAATAATCGAAAAACAACTATTGGAGGTTAGACCATGCCATTTTTATGCCGAAATTACTGTAAATCTAGAAAAATTTAAAAAATCAGTGTCAGAATATTCTCTCAGATTTAGCGTTTGCGAACTTCGAGCGGACATAAGGGAGCCCGAAAGACAGGTGATTCCAGCAAACCAACGACTGTCCACAGGAAGTAATATTCCCAACAATTGTGTGACATCGGAAATACGAGACCCCAGTGCTTCGAGGAAGGTTCACTACGGCATACGTTCATGTACGGTCATAATATGCGACAGTTTTTAAGTAGAATATTTCGTAACATCAGGTTCATAAATAACTGGACGAATTAGTCAGAAGTCAGCAGTCAGAAGTCCATGAAACAACGATAGCATAGCCACATTTTGTAAAAATGTCCAAATGGAATCTTAACAGTAAATAACTCCTTCATAGGCTATTTAATTTGACTGGAAGGGTCTTCTACGTACAGCCAAAACTGTACTATTTTGTCATTTTAAGTAGCACATATGAGTAAAGCAATTACCATAGGACAGACGAAACGCGAAAATCAATGCACATTCCACGCGAAATTTAATTTCGAACCCTTCATTTCTAACCACTTTTTGCTACTCGAAAACGATTCCAACTTTTAAATGATTCCACATCCTGGGCAATTTATCAGCATTCACGTACCTAGCCTGAAACTGGAATTAGCATGGTCCTATTATCTCAAAATGGCTTAGAGCCCAAGAAATGGATATTGACTTAGATGGTCTCATTGTGTGGAAGACTTTGTTCACCGGCAGATGTTTCGACGTGAAAAAAAGCGAAAAAAACCTCCATATACTTGTGATCAACGTGCTCCCCAGTGTTTGCAAACAGATGATCCATCGGGAAGGCAGTTTGCGAAGTTTAAAAGCGAAATACTACAAAATTCAGGTTGTCACTTCAGTTCAGTATCACCTTTCAGAATGGGGAATGCGAGATGGGGATATATTTTATCGGTCAATTTCACCTAATGCTAGTAGTTATTGAGCTGCCCTAGGCTTTTGGGCAAAAACTGTAAGAAGTCCTTAGTCGGCAAAAATTTGTAACTATTTTTACGGGCTTGTCTTGTGCACATTGACGCCGGAGTAGTTGCGTGTTACACAGAATCGTATGGAAGTGGGCGAGGTTCGTTTAGTAGGATGTAAGTCAATGAGTCGTGAACGTGGTTTTTTTTTTCAAAAATTTCGTGTGCTTCATATTGTTTATGAGAAGATAAACTGCAGCTGTGTTTCAGGAGCTGAGGAGAGATCAGTGCTCAGTAGGGCAAAACTATTCCAAGGATTTGTCTTGAGGAATCCAATCAATACAATGTTTGAAGTAAGGGCTGCTCAGAAACTTAAAACAAAGAGACGCAAAGAAATTTGGTTGCAGAAAACACTTAACTGCGTTCAATGAATGCATAGGTTCGTGGGTGACGAAATTGCAACCGATAATGTGCTATATTAAATTAGCAGAAGTGAAAATTCCGATAGAGTAGTGCACAAACGTCAGTCTTTGCCCACTGATTTACCTAGCTTATTTTGTTTTATTATTTAAAAAGGCTAAACTGTAAATTCATGCCAAACTGTCTATGCTTCTCATCATATTTGCCCTTACTACGTAGAGAACGCGTTTATCCCTAACCAATGAGGCACTCCAGTACAATGCTGCCTCGACAAGTCAAAAGAGCAGATGCCTCGTTTTCGTTTTAGACAGTTCTCAAAGGGGCAGAAAAAGTATTCCCTTAAGAAGCAAATCCAGGGGCAGGGGGCTGGGAACGAAATATTAATGCTGAAAGGAGTTGCTAGATTTCCGCCAACCCAGACATATAATTCGAGAAACTGACAGACACACACACCGGGCGAGGAGACTACCAGCGAGCAGAGGAGCTGGCATTTTCTACTCGCTTTTTTATAATTGGACAAAATTACGCCAGCGAAAATCGAAGACCTAGCGCTCTGCTCGACCAATCGAATGCATGAAAGGCAGACTTTCAGTTAGTGCTTTTTGAGCTTAAATTTTAGCTAAATGCAACGCGCTCAGGGACATTTTTTGCCTGACTTTGAAGCCGGAAGACACTAAAGTAGTTGCCTACACCAGAAACTGAAATAAGTCGTTACTAACGGACATACTTCGTAGTACACATTTTCATTTATTTTTCGGGGTTCTTTTAAATTAGACTTTCGAGTGCACTCGTCTGTTAACGCTTCAATTTTATTGCTACATAGTTAACGAAAGCAATTTATCAGCATTATAACGACCTGTTCTATTTAAAAAAATTGGAGTAGTTATAAAGAAATATGCAGTGAGAGGACCACAAAGGAAATATACTACAAACGAAGGTAATATGAGTGAGGAAGATATGTACCGGATTCTTATGTTGTGGTGGTTAAGCAATGGCTTGTGACAGAACAGATTTTTGGCTACGATGAAGGTAGGTGGACAACAATTGTTGACAACGAATTAATCCCATGATCAGGAACTGGGTATTTCCGCTTTTTAAGATGAATATATAGTTGGTTCCAATAATTAGGCGTTTGCAATAATCACGGCAGACGAAAAACGCATCAAAATGTCTCTTTATGCTGGGTAATTACAAAATTCAAATAAAGGCAGTTTCCTTTAACTAAGTAGCAAGGCAACACTTAGAAGCAGCTGAAAAAGTCAAACAAATCACGTCACTTTGCGCTTTGGGTGATAAAAAAATTTAAAAAGTATTCTTCGCAAAACTTGATCTAGTAACAAAAAACAAGAAGATTAATCATCCCCGCATTCTAAAATGCCCTGCGCTAAATTCCAGCGAGGGTAAACATTCCAGTGCTCATTCCCCAACCCTAAACAGAACTTTAACATCTACCCTGATGTCCCTGTAAATTAGGGCAAGCCCC
This sequence comes from Dibothriocephalus latus, assembly GCA_900617775.1. Taxonomy (NCBI): domain Eukaryota; kingdom Metazoa; phylum Platyhelminthes; class Cestoda; order Diphyllobothriidea; family Diphyllobothriidae; genus Dibothriocephalus; species Dibothriocephalus latus. Next base: position 6,295 of record UYRU01043929.1, on the reverse strand, counting down.
ACGGGAATAGGAAAGGGGCTTATATTTGCACGCCTTGCCAATAAACTGTACAGAATTAATGCGCAACCTTCTATGTTTTAGTCAAGTTTGCGCGACTCCGAAATTCACCTTGGAAGGGAAAAGAAGCCTGAGGCTTGCTTTCTTGCTTGCATAAATCCAGAACTGCACTTGGGCCAAGTGAAACGAACAGTCCATCCAAGTTTACCCGTGAAATGTTCCGCCTAACTTTCAATTGCCTAGATTTAATAGTCTGCCCAAAATCCACGCAAATTAATATTTCCAGGGGATAGCGACTAATCGTTCTGAATGCGCCCTTTCTCTGACAGCAATTAGGCACATTCCAGTGCCATAACAACTGGTGCACATTGTAGACAGTCGAGGATATCGATCAGCCGCACGTGAGTTTACTGAGCGGTAATAGCACGACAACTACGAGGACGTTGAAGAGCTTACTGTTCTAGGGTTGCGCCGCAAAAAACGGTTTCTGCTATACAAACGTATCTCACCTGCACGTGACCAAGTCGTTGATGTAATCTTGTTGGGTCAGTTGGAAAAAGTAGCTCTAATAATTGTGGCTTTCAAACGGTATTCTTAGAATTCATTCTTTGTGATAAAACATACATCCAGGCCAGGAAAATGGAGAGAAGTGTAAACCCTCGAATACTAATTTTCACTGACTATTAAATAAAGTGCCGTAATAAGGTTATCAAAAAACTGCTTTAAAAGTATGGCGTTCGGGTGGATCCTTACATTTTGCAGTCAAAGACGTTGGTCTGGCCTTTACAGAGGAGACGATATCGAATATTTTGGGCAAAAAGATCATGTTTTATGAATATCGCAGTAGTCTGAACAATAATCAGCTTTTAAGTGACTGAGCAGGCAATTCGATGATTCTTTTTGTTTCAAATTATGCCTTTGGAAAGTGACAGCCCCTCTGACCATTGATATGAGTAGAACTAATTCCGTGGATATGAAGTATACTAGGACAAGGGAATAGAAACCCCGGGAATATAGCTGACAGCACGATTAGCGCCGGACTTAAGTTTAGCTTCAGTGGTAAGTTTAGGAGTATGGCTAGATTTGGGTTGGGACTAAAACACAGAAAAAGTTACGCTTCCCGACCATCTGTATTGCGTTTTGGTTGCCTTATGCCCTCTCCTACGAACCTTTTTCCTTCAAATAATAGTAAATTAAGCATGTTTAAAAAGTCCCGAGGTAGGAAGAATAAATCGTAGGGCCGCCAAATGGTAACAGGTGTTGCTCTGATAACGTTCTTGGTTGATAGGCTTCTTTTGCTAACCAATAAGAGTTTTTTTGGTCTTTTTTATTCTTTCCGCATGCTTTTCACCTATTTGTTTAGTTCAGTAAAACAATTATAAGCGTACTACGGACTTATCTCGCGTTAAACACACATTTCCTGAGCCTTTACCCACGAATTCCTTCACACACTCGGGTTGGAAGACTTTTGGCATTGGCCAGCCCTACAATTTATTCCCACCGTCACGAGATTTAATGGTTCCGAAAAAACTGCACCGGAGTGTGTGGCAACTAACTTTTTACCCCTATATCGGAGGTTAACCACCCGGCTGCAGACTAAATATGAGTTTGGAAAGTTGACACTGACGGTTAAACTTAAGTATTTTTTTGATGTATCATTATGAATGCCCAAATGGAATATGTAGTAGCAGCTATTGACGCAAAACCCAAACAACAACAGATGGAACGAAAAACGTTGCAGTTAGGTAGTGTGCGCTGTGTGATTAGATCAGATAGCCGAGCACAGCATTTGCTGCGGTTGTTCCACCATTATCTACGATAAAAATTCTGTCAAATGCGAACATTTTTGTTTGGCCGTTCTTCGTGGCGCGAAACTTTAGCCTAGTGCTTTTTTTAGATAGGCTCGGACTGAACTGCAAAATCCTCGCGTGCGCGAGATGGTGATACAATCAACAGTCAGAAGTAGAAAAAGCATTCACCGGGGAAGGTTTATTTTGTATCTTATGTTTCGGGTAGTTGTCTCTAGTCTACCTATCTTCAGAGATAGAGAATACTCAGGCTTCTGGCTCTCGTTAGATGCCACTCTTTTCTTCCGCGTGTGTATTCTACAAATCCCTGGGTCTACCAATGTACCTGGATAGCGAAATTCAACAGTTTCTGTGAAATCTGCAGTCAGGTAGTGCGCGCCGTGAGAATGGATCAGATAATTCAGCACAGCGATTTTGCTGCGCTTATTCTACCGTTATCTACGATGACAGTTCTGTTAACTGCACACAGTTATCGGCTGGTCGTTCCTCGCGGCGCGCAAAGTTAGTCCAATGAAAACCCCTTGTGTGTGGCAGAAGGTGGTACAGTCAACGGTTTCTGTGACTTATCAGAAGGTCTCCCAGCCAGATCCTTGCCTCGAGCATGTCAAACGACCACCCTCGGAGAGTCATCGTACGCCCTAACTTTATTAAATGACCTGCCGACTATTGCTCCTTTTTTGCTTTTTACGACATTTATTAAAGCTTCTTAAGGCAGTTGACAATTAATTTAAAAAGATAATGCAAGGAATTGTAATTCCAATTGCAGTTCCTTTCATCCTGTATGCTGGCAAAGAGAATAAATTCAGGTATTATTGCCGGCAAAGACAGAGGAGACTGGAATGACCATTTTTGGTTCATAAGCCGTCGTCATCCAGTCATGCCCAGACCCAAGTGGTGCACCACCCAAGGGTAAACGCATACAGTCCATGGATATACAGTCAACGACGAGATAGACGGAAACCTAGGCACATGTCTGCAGAGGGATCTTGTTGAAAACTCAGGTTCGTTGTCGTTTAACCTACCCCAAAGAAATTCTGCGTAAGCCCTTAATGTGGACGCGCGTTCCCCACATTGCGCCTTATATATCCGCGGCACTGACCAACCCCAGGGAGGTTTGTTTGAAGTCTCAGCCTTGGAGGAGAATTTAATCGACCGAGGTAGTGAGCTCATGTCCTCATACAGCCTTAGTCAGTGAGTGGATAATGACCGCTATGACGGCCGTATGATTTACTACGGTTGGTATCGTTGATAATGGATTCATGTGCAAATTGAAACGGGCAGGAAGAATTAACCAATGGCTCCTTTCTTACTCGGATACCGTTTGAACCGGAATGCCCATTGTCACGGCGTACGCTCTGTCCTCGAGATCACCCCTCTTATAAACGAATTATGCGCACAGATAAGTGGATAAATGCAATGGCAGCTCTAGTTCATCGAACAGTTCCTGTTAATTTTGCATAGTCGCAAAGGTGTTAGTATCTTAACCTTTCTCTAGATTAAAACATAGAAGATGAATCTACAGAAGCACTGCAGCCTAAACTAAGATTCCCCGATAATAGGACAAGTTTCACACACATATGTGACGTTATTTACATGCGTCAGCTGTCCTTGTGTTTATGTTTGCCACACAGGCCGCCATCTTGAGACTCGCATTAAGGAACATAAGTTAGCCGTTCGCCGACGGCACCCTTTATCACTGGTATTTGCGCCCTCCTTTGAGCGTGATCATCGCTTCAATGGGAATGACACCGTGGTGATCGCTATGGCTAACACGAGACGAGCGAGAAAATTCCTCGAAGCTTGGCATCCGAGCCTGACCAGCATCAATAGGCATGTAGATCTCAATTCACACTATACCGGTTGGCGCGCATGGTCCCCTGCTAGTATGGTAAATATTACGACGGCTAAAAAGCCAGAAGTGGCCATTCCACTCTCCATGTTTTTGCCGGCAATACTGTCTGCCTATACTACCAACTGCTACAGCTGTCAGAGCCTCTGTCGAGACCCAAGGCAGAGCGGGACAGATGAGTTCCGTTCAACAAAGTGTTACACTTCTGTCTGCCTGTTGCCAGCTTGTAAGTGTTCGCTTTTATATTACGGTGGCGGACAGACCTCGGTCCGTATTTTACACCAAATTTCGGTATGTGCACAGTGGCCTTGAATAAACTGAAAACTTAGTTTATATGGCGCAACTAAGCATGCCCAATTAATTTTCCACCAAAATGCGCCTTCACGATATTGAAACTTCAAAGACAGAAACGGTCAGGAATTTGGTCTGCTCTTGATAGAGACGGCGCTCACCCCGCATCCTTCTCCTACCCGAATGTGTATAGGGACTCAGGGAGTGAATAAAAAAGTATTTGAACACTGTTACACAAAATGTGATTCAGTGATTGTAATAAGGATTCGACTTGTGCGCCATGTCAAAAGCGCCGCACACATGACACAATTTTAATCTCTTTGGGGTATTCTAAGAGTACCGCCTCTTATAATTTCTTGTTGAAAATTCATAGAATAAAACTCGTCATGTTAAAAACCAAGCCTACATATTTTCATGTATCTTCATCGAATATTAACTTTCATAAGGACATCTCAAATCATTTCAAATTTTTAGGGAAATTTTGGATACATTCAAGTGATCTGCTGCAGGGACCTGTTTTGGCGTAAGTATGCAATTATTAAGAAAAATAATTAAGATAAAAGATGGGAGACAAAAAGTAAATAATGCTTACTTTTTATTATTGCCGACATGTCCTCTGAACTCGATGTCCACACGATTTGCATCCATGCCCTTGCAGTAGATATGGCAATCCGTTAGCATGCGTTTTATTGTTTTGTCAGTTGCTGTGGTAGATCCCCGTTTGACTGCTTCACAAAATGCCAGAAAAGTAGCTTCCAGGGATGGAGCCGCAGCGGTTGCTCCCGCATCAGCAGAGGCTGCCATAATTCCAACAGTTCCTAGAAGGTTTCTTTCGAGGTAATGGATCTACAACCTACGCTAGTAGCGTTTTACGAAACACTCTGGCTTCTGCTGGCTTAGCGGTGATGACTATCCCGCGCTAACCAATAGAATATCTAATATCGGCGAAAAAGCAGCCAATCAGGCCCCGAGCACGCGTGTGCAGTAGCGTAAAGTGCGCACTCGCGCAGAGATTTACGTTAATCGCCCTGATTGATGGTGACTACTCGGTATGTGCGCTAAGCTACAGTTTCACGTGACCAACTACCGTGTGACATAAACCTATGCGGAGAAAACAGCTATTTTGCAATAGAACTCCACCCTTCAAAGTTTGAAAAATGTCACTCTTTGTTAGTTTAGAAGTCAAAAGATATCAATCAATAAATTTTGTTGTCCGACTTTTTTCTCCAAATAAGGCACTACATTTTATAGATAATTGTAATATCGTCTGATCAAATCGGACTAAGGCCAATAAAAAGGAGGAGATAACCTCGATATGCACGCATTTTTTCCACGTCTCTCAATACCTTCCAGGGAACTGAGGGAAAAGAAGTTTTGTTTTGCACCATCCATGGAAAACACAGAAACCCAAAGCCTGATAATATAGGCAGGAACATGAACGTATGTTCAGACTCCCTAAGTAGAGGCTATTCCACTGTCAGCTCTACCGGACGAAGAAAATAAAAGTTTGGTGGATCGAGCATCACACTATATCTACCGAAAGAATAGAGTAAATCATTCTGTGCCACTGTCAGCACCCACAATCTCACCGTCATTCATTAAGCACTTGATAAGTCCAGATAAATTCAATAACTCTGCTAGTTGTTCAGTGTTGGGGCATCGTGTTTATCTTACGCCCGTATGAAATCCTCTTGTTGGAGAATATAATAATCCGGCTTACCGCATTTATAAGGTAAATTAGTTGTAAAACTTTGCCCACATAAATCCTTAACAATTGATAGTCTAATTTTAACACTTGATATTTAAGTAGTGGCAATTAACTTTTTTCCATTAACTTTTTTTAAAAATGACTATAATTCAGAGTTCGCCAAAAATATGATACAAAAGTTTAGCTTACAAACCAGTTGGCATAAATGTATGTTAGCGACCATGGACAGAAACATCACAATTGCTACTGCTGACATTCTAATTGTTGTTAATCGATGATATCTTCAATAAAGCAACTGCAAAATCAATGTATACTATTACTCAATAAAAGCGAATAGGCGAGTTCCAGGAAGCAGTTCAGAAGTGGAAATGCAATCGCTAAAACAATAAGTTTATTTGCCCTACATTTCGGATTCTGTCCAGAACGCTTCATCAAAGATAGACGTAGAATATGGTGATATATACACAGATTGGGGTAATATATGCACAGATTTATAGTTTGCAGTGACTACGCGGTTACATGCGCACTACAATTATCAGTGCGGTGATGGCTTGGCAGTTCGCTTTTGAGTCATTAATTGCCGCGATTTCGTTGTCCGCGTTGAATGCGAGCTTTATAACTGTTCGACAATTATATTTGCTG
>UYRU01043925.1:5817-19402 GCA_900617775.1 Dibothriocephalus latus | reverse complement strand
TAGATTTTAGCTATGTTTGGTTCGGTTTGTCTCAGGGACTTTGCAATATCTCATGATATTTATTTCTTCTCTGTAAGACGTTTAAGTACTTTTTCAATCTTTGCATTTTGTGTTTTGGTGGGGTCCGTACTAAGGCTTTCGTATGTTGACTTGTCCTCTAGTAGTGATAGCATTTTTGCATCGTAATCTGTCTTGTCTAAGATGGCTAACAACAGCCTTGTGCGCTGTGTGCTTTAGTGTTTTTAAGCTTTTTTCGACACACCAAACTGCATCGTTTGATACCCACAATATACACGAGAAGGGAGGCCTTACTTTTGTGAAAAATGTTGCGTTCGAACACATGCATTAGGGCTGGAAATCTGCTGCTTAATAAAATGAATGACCTCCATTTTGTAGGGTTTCAGGTTTGCCTAAATGCTACAATGTACGTATCAGGATAATTGTACGCATTCAATCCTTTTCAAACAACTGGTCAGTGGCTTATAAACTACTCTGCAGAATATTGTATAGGCTGTGCAGTACGGTCGTCTTTAAAATAAAGTATTGAAATCACTTTCAGCCAGACTACTTCTCTGTCTCTATTGAGTCATGTATGTGACCGAAAACAACCATTTCTACTAACAAAACATAAGTAGCAACCATCTATACAATAGAAATAGTAAAGAAAGGATAAACTTTCGCAGTCGATCGAGGAAACAAAACTTTGTTGTCGTCTCCTTCACCATAAAAAATTGGCCATCAAAGGTAAAGCCCTTGAATTCTATCAAGGTTAGCATCACGTCTCAATAGAGTTCTTTAACATATTGAGCAGCAGCAGTTTTGATGCTGCTCCCACGAACACGCAAATATGTTCAGTAATTAACCATTGATAGCAGAGACGATTACGTTTACAATGATGGTTGACTTTTGTAGCCTCTATTACACACCATCATTCCACGCCTACATGGACGAAAACGACAATCGGGCACAGGTGACTTGCGTGGTCTGAGCATGTGACTAACTGTGCCACCAAACTTCCCTGCCTGACATATGCTATGGACGAGCATGCATGTATGTAAGCATGCCATGCCTTAACCTGGCTTGTATTTCGGTAGAGCACATTAACTTTACGGTTCTTTTCAGCAGCCAATCTAAGCATACACCATAGCAGCGTTGATAAAAACGCCTTTTTACAATAATTTGGCACACATGGAAAACTTTGTTGTGCTCTTGAGTAAATATAATTTGAAAGAATCTTTTTGTAAGATTGACCCTAAGTACAATCAGATTAATAGCTAAAGGGTGCATTTGCCCATCCACAGATCATTTATCAACGACTCTGAGCGCCAAAGGTCACTCAACTTTTGTCCTAAAAGCAGTGTAAATCTTGGGCGATTGGGAAATTCTTCTTATTAATTTAGGATTTTCTTTGTGTTTTGACAGAATCATTTCAATAAATTCAATAACTGCTGCAAGATTTGAGTAATCAAAAATAGAACGTAAAAAATAAGGAAAAGTTTTCATTTTATAGAGTTCATTGCGTCGTATGAAGTGCATTTTACCGATGCGAACAATGCCATCCCATATATAACCGCCTATCTACGTTTATTGACCCCAATTTGCATCCCATGCCGCAGAACGTAAAACATGCATATTTTTAGGAAGTGGCATCCAAGTTGCTCAGAGTTCAAACATCACAAAGAGAGCCCTGTATAGTTCACGATAATCAATGTTATGACATTTGTAAAAATCTTTTTTGAACATTTTGGCTGAAATGAATAGTATTTGGTCTTATGCGAGATTAACGAAAATTCAGCTAGTATTACCGCTTACGGACATAGTACGGAAAGCAACAGAAAATTCGTGATAAAATTATCTTACTTCAAGTTAGACAGACAAGGGCTAATGCAGTCGAGACAAGAACTCAATTTGCTTCAGTCTGGACAGGTTAAAATTACTAGATGACTATGCACCAGGAAGATGTTCACATCTCGGTACATCTCTTACCTTAAGAGAATAAAATAAGACGAGAAAAAGTCTCTTGTTCAGATGTGCGAAAACTTCGGCATTTGTCTACAACTGTGAGGATACAATTGATACATTTAGGCATTCAAAATGGCAACCAGTTTATGCATATTTTGAAAGGAAATTCACACCTTGAAACTACATTAGGTGGTCTAAGTCATGAAACCCTAGGATATTTAAAAGTAGCTCCCAGCTACTAAAACGCAGGCCAAGCTGCGGCCCGCAGAGTCATAAAGCAATAAAGTAATGGTCGTTCTTCACAATAAGACATGTTGCAATTTAAAAGTAACATCATGTTGTTTAGAAATATCAGCTTTTTTTTTAGCAAAACAGAAAATTCCAAAAAAGAGGAAATAGGTGTACTAGGTAAACTTAAGTTTTAAATGTAGGGGAAGACTGTTCATGCAAATGGAACGAATAAATAAAGCAGCACAAGAAGAATTCCGTTGGGAAATAATCGTTTTGTAAAATGTTTGGATAATTATGTTTCAATATTACGTGCGATGTAATGTATAGCTGTTACCGAATAGCTCAAATTTCGAGTATATATTCCAAAACGGTTTCACGAGAATTGCTACTTGTTTCTTTCGTTTATATACTGTTTGAGTTACGCTTTATTTTTCCGATTGCGACGTCACAAGAGTAAGATATTTCGTAAGCGCACTTGCTGAGATGCCAGTCAGTGACTAATAACTTTAAATGGAATTGCCAGGTGCAATTGCAAACGTATCATTTTTTGTGCATCAAGATAACTTTCCTTCCGCCACATTCCTTGGTAATTATTTTGGTATTTTGGTTACGACGAGGTTGAGATCATTCTTGAAATAGCAATTAACACTTTAAGATTTTCACTGGTTTCAGTCGATTGACTATATATAAGGATAATATGCCAGTGCTTACTAAAACCTTCAAAATAAGATAGTTCTTAAAAGCATTCACCTACATAACAAATTTGTTAACACGCTTTCTTATTCAGCTGTCTGTTTGAGTCATGGATTTAGAATCAGTCACACATATCAACTCATTGCTCTGGAAAATGAACTTCCACAAAAAAAACGCGAATAATTATGCCTAAGATTAATTAAAAAACTTTCTTTAACAAGTTACTTCTTGAAAATTTGCTTTATTTAGAGATTTTGGCCTCTAATGCCTGCGTACTATATTTTTTTGAAGATAAAGTCAAGATCAGCATGGGACATTTTTGCCAGCTTTTTGAGTTCCTTAAAAATAAGGGATACATCTTTTGCTGAACATAAAAGAACACACACTCCCCTGCGTACAGGAACCGTTTTCAGTATATTTATTTTCTCCTAGCCTCAATTCTAAGATAAAAAATCAGAGCAGTGGGGCAGAATATCATCGACGATTTTGAGAACACTAATAATCTTCTGTCCGTTTCTCCTTCTTCCGTTTCTATTCACTGATTCTGCTCTGTAAAAAATGTTTGGACATAGTTTGCACGCGGCTTGACAGAGAAAGTCGACGGAATGTTTGGGAATTGGTAAACATGTTTGCTTACAGTCGTTATTTTTGGTGGGATAAAGTAAATATCAGCCTTATAAGATTAGTGCTTCCTTTTATGGCAAAAAAACTTAGCAGATTTGCAAAATAGCATTTTCTAAACTGAGTACACTCTTCTTTTCCAAACAATAATGCGTTATCTCATAACTCCCCTTACCTCAATTTCATGAAAGCAAAACAAAATTATTTATTCTCAGAACTTATACACTTTATAAGTGTCTTCTTCCTTTATCACACAAGACGCACAAAGAAGGAGCTTTGATCCGCAGCATTTAGCAACGGAGGAGCTGCCTTGCATATAAACAAACGTTGAAGTTGACCTCATTTGGCCCCATTCTGCCCGCACTATACCGATCCGAAGTGAACTCTCTTGTAGTAAACAGCATTTTCCGTCAATGAACAAAAGGAAGAACCACAAATATGTGTTAAATCCCCCACTCAAATTTTGATCTTCACACTTCATCAGATATACACAAAGGGGGTCTCCGAAGCAGTCTCTCGACTGTTATGACTCGCTGGAGTAGGCAGAGTCTACCGACCTCAGGCTACAATACGCCGCCGTGTGATCAAACTTAAAGGCAAACTGCCCCCTAGTGAAACCTCCACAATTGACTACAAAATACGTTGCAAAGATGGAGACTGTAATTAAATTGGAGAAATAGGGCGCACATTGCAGACCCGCCTACAGGAACACAAAGCGGTGGCCCGTAGTCTAGACCCCAATTCGCAGCTCGCAACATATATCGGAGAGACTGGCCATGATTTCGATATTCAAGGAACGACCATCGTAGGTCAAGGAGTTTCAAAAGCTGAAAGTTTGACGGTTGAGGCATAGTACTCAGACGCTAACTCTGTCAACAGGCATCTGGACCTGCCCGCGGCCTTCAACGTCCTACGCCATTACGAAAGTAAAGAACAGGACACGGTCAAAACGAAGTCGGGATTTGCAGACGAAGACGGTCTTGTAACGAAACCACCGGAAGAGGGAATAGGATTCCCAGCATTCTCTGACGTGGAGACGAAACAGAACACCAACTGCCCTCAGGCCAAGCCAAAATCCACATGCAGGGCCAAACAGCGAACGGAGAAAATCGACCAACCCAAGGCCAACACGTACAGCCACAACTTGAAGTTCGCTGGTCGATAAAGTCAGTATTCGCTTCGACCAAACACAGCCGGACCAGTTGTCCGAAAAGTTAGCAAACCTACAAATTTATTTCGTTGAGCAGAAGATGAACTCAAACAAGGTTGTCCTCTTTTTGGTCAACGGCTGCCAGATTATTTATTTAACTCATTGCGCCCAGTTAACTTACGAAAACCACTTTGTACACAAACTTTCAAATGTAAAGTTTGTGGAGCCAAATAACAGCAAACAACTACTAACCGTGTATATTTTTCTCAAATAGTTTGCATCAAATTCCTGATTGTCGACATCAAACAAACTGTCTACGAAAGAACGGCTGGCGGCACTTCTGTAGAAAACTGCGGTAGACTTTGCAAAAGTTCATTCGGATGTTAAAAACAACTTCACACAGTTAAACCACAAACACACATAAGAGGATTGTTTTTGCTTTATGCTACTTTAATAAAGCTTTTGTTTAGCACGACTTCCGGGCAGGAAAGAGAGTCAACTACTTTTATTCGCCGGATATAAATTTCAAAAAAATGCGTCGATGAGAGCTAAAGCTCCGGTAACTGAAGTATGCCTGCAATAGCATACACATTTGCAATAGTTTCGGACATGACCTTATCTGTGCAACAATAGTTTCTGCGCCACCAAAGGCTGACAAAATTTCGCCCGCTGAAACCAATCGCAATAACAGCAATGACTCTGTTACTGTACACCTTGGCGTATGGTTGTTTGATGATTACACCTAGTGAGGCCAGCCTTAGTCTCACAATTTGGACGTGGTGGGAAGGTTTTGTCTAAAGCTCATTTTAACTGCAACGCCTACGCAAACAGCCACTTATTTTATAACTTTGCTACTCAGGCAAAACAAGCTACAGTCAGCTGCTACATCTAACAGGATACTATTTTGGAACCTTTTCCTGAGCACGACTTGTCACTTTATGCACGTGCTTCGCTAATATTCCGATGGAAATGAAAAGAAGTGAAGCCAAATATTGCTTTGTTGGGATATTCAGCAGTGCCCCGTTGATATATTTTACTGTTAATTCAAAAAGCATTTCAAACAGAGCACATAGCGGAACATTTATTTACATATTCTTTTAAAAAATTCCAGTTAACCAGTTAACAACAAATTATCTAACTTGCTGATCTTATTCCAGAAGATGATCCAATGAAAGCTATTATTGGTGAAAAGTAGAATTCAGCTGCGAAGTTTATGAATTTTTGCAAGCCAGATGAGAACTTAGTAAATCGCTAAAAGTTTATGGGCCGCTCACTCTTTTAATTTATGAGCTGTAGCTCTACATATAAATGGGACTTTTTTTGAAAAAAAAGACAGTCAATGATAAGAGCGAACGCGCGAGTCCTAGGACACAGTTTAGAAGCTGCAGATGCGGTCGTTTAAACGAGAAGTTTATTCGTCTGACGTTCAGGTTTCCCGCTAGAACCCATTGTCAGAGAAAATCGCAGCGAAAGGTTATATAGGCGATTATATTTGATTATCGGTCCGAACTAGAATCCGCAAGTTCAGACCAGTACATTTCTGGTTCCAGCGATGGCATATTCCCTTTGTAAAAGGGATTTTATTTGTTACTTTCTACTTATGCGAATGCATAGCTTTCATTTGCTATTTTACACGGAAGTTCAGGCGGAGATCACGCCAACTTCCCCCAAGATAGGTCAACGGCTAGGTCATCACAATTCATCTTTGCCGATATTTTATAGCTTTTACATGTTGGGATGGTTGACTTAAATCGCCACATATTGCACACTCTCTAACCTATGTAAGCAAAACAAATATATATGTGCATTTATACATTTAATAATTACTGGCCACGGTAAGATTAAAATGGCCATTTATGGTTCATTAGTCCTCATCAGCTAGTCACACAGGGGGCTCGAATCCGCGACTTGTTGATCAGAAGTCGAACACTCTAACCATTGCTTCACGGGCTCCTTGTCCTGCCGGAACATTGATATTCGTTGATGAACCCCCACGGCAACAGAGCCAGAAATGGCCATTGTCTTTGTCCGTAATATTCTAGCCGCTGTGTGGCTGTTGTCAAGCTCGACAGTAAGCCACATGGTAGAACGGGACAAGTAAGTTCTATTAGCGACCTGTGAGCACTCATCAACGAATTTTATACCAATTTTTTTGGTATTAAGCCGTAAAACGCCTTTGCATACTCCCTCCATTAATGCATAAACAAAGTAGACCATGAGAGAGCTCCTAATATGTCAAAAACTAAACAAACTTATAGTGCGAAACAATGCATCCTTTTTTTCGATTATTTTGGACGATGTGTTCGAGCGAGAATCCGAAATGTCTGGCCAATAAAACTCTTGTTTCTGGCATCGTATTACCCGCTGCTGAAGAAAACATTTCAGCATTTCATAGTAAGTCAACCACCTCTCTTCATAACTCTATTAAGAAAACAAGTCATAAAGGGAAATGTCGACTGATAAAATTAAGGAAAACTTGCATTCATCAAAAACATGAAATATAAGATAAAGCCAGAATGAGACTGTGTAATAAACTATTTTGCATATTTCCCATTTGGATAAATCCACTCAAAATTATATAAGGAAAAACTTAACTCAAGGCAAAGGTGCCAAAATTATTGATTTTTCGCAAACAGAAACAAGCTGCAGGGAAACAGGGGTAACGTACGTACATTTTGGGCAAAAACTTATAGATGGATAGCCCCGTATGAGAGAAGGGGAAAGCGGTTCATATATTTGTGCGAAAAACTCGACTAGGGTATAACTGCTTTTACCTAAAGAGTAGAACTATCTGCAGTAGTGAGCATATTTCCCACAAAATATGAGAATATAAAGATGTTACACTCTGACAAATATCAGTTATGTTTTCATGATGTATGTATAACTTAAAACCAAAAGATAAGTAATCAAATCATAGAAGGATGACGCACTGCGTATTCTTAGTTGTATACTCCTTATCGAGACACAGCAGTCACCCAAGTCCATTTACTTCAAAATTGGAATATTATCTTTAAATCAGTTGTTAAATTTCGGTTACCAATAATGTCAACAGAAACAGGCGTATTTTTTCATTTCTGCAAAATTGTACAATAGTAAAAACCACTAACAATTTTAGCTTGAAACATACGCATATGTCTGAAAGATGTGCGCAGTTAATCTAGGGTCCGAAATCAAAGCAGCGACTTAAGTTCGGTTGTTTAGATGAAATATAAGATAAACATTTCGTTATTGTCACTGCAGTGCACTTTCCTCACAAAACTGACCCTAGTGCGTTTAAATTGATTCTGTTGTAAGTTTGTGGTTGTTTTTAGATTTAATGCTCTAGGGTGCGTGTGTCGAGCGTGCATCGTAGTAACCCAAGTAAAAAAAAGTTTAATAAAGATATGTTTAAACCTTGAAAACACGAAAGAACGAATTCAGCGCTCAGTAGAATCATCCGTCTGAGGCAATTTGTCTGCTATTTGGCGGATTACTGAATGCATGTCTGATCGGCTGCTCACGAAACCTGCATAGACAACGCATTCATTACCTTAGTTTTTTTCGGATGTAAGTAGCAAACCTTTGGAAAAATCTTCAACCTTGCACTTTACAGATATAAAGTGTTTAAAGTCTAAACTTTAAGAAATTATCAACTTGAATCGCGATTAAAATTTCAAATATTTGGATTCCTGTTTTTGGTTCCATTAGAGCTACCGGGGCAGTGTACATTTCCTCAGTCGTGATAACAAACATCGAAGGTAATCTTACATCTATTTTATCACCTAAAAATATCTACTTACAGATATGTGACACATCACTTCCTTAATCTTAAATCACTCAAAAATTAACAAATCGTATTAAATATCCTAGTGCTTTTGCATAAGGGGCGAAATATACGTCTAGCCCTTATGCAATAAGAGTATGTTCGTTCATTAGCCGGTAACGTCCACAAGTTCCTTACATTTTATAGTTAACACAAAGATTAACCACTCTGTGCAAAAAGCGTGTTCCTATAAACGTTGTTCTCACCATTTGAACGCATTTGTGTTAAAATAGGGTAAAAATGATATCGACCTTAATATAGCTGGAGAAAGTGTATGTTAACTGACTTAAAATCATTTATTGTTGGCATTGAAAGTACGTATTAAAGGTACCACCTAACTTATATCTTGATATTGACCCCTTGAGTGGTAGTTTATATTCCGATACTTGCTTGAATAACAGGAAAAAAGAGAAATATGGAAAGTTTTATTTAGATATTTAGAAAAGCGATGTTTGTTGTTGAAGATTGGGAGTGAGATATTCTTATGCTGTTTCCCATCTGTTGGCATCTAAAGTACGTATTGAATGAACCACCTTAAAAAATCCACTTATATCCTGATATTGACCTCTCGAATGGTATTTTATATTCCGATCCTTGTTTGAATAACCGAAAAAAGACAAAAATGCACAATTTGATTTAGATATTGTGAAAAGTGATGTTTGTTATTGAAAATTGGAGGCGAGATATTCTACTATTGTCTTCCCATATGGTGAACACGGGGGTAGGTGTGCTACTTATTAAACTCGAACCTGCACAAATATAGGGTCGTAAATCCGAAAACGATATATATAGATAGACGAACAAACACCCTACATCCAAAGTGAAAATATACGGCTGCAAAACACTTGAAATCTTTTGTAAAGATTTTCGCAGAAGTTATGGCTCACGATGTGGTGTGAAGGAAAGTTCCCAGAGGTTACAAAGAAAAATAACTTAACTCAACGCTATACTTACTGGGTTTCTGTTTGCCGTTTTCAACTCGAAGCCTTAAAAGGAAGCAGAACCAGGGAGAAAGAAAGATAAATCAGCCAGTGATACCCAACTCCAAGTGCTGCCCCACCCGAGGCGTTAGACTTTGATCAAACAGGTCTCGAGTTCGATCCCCGGGGGTGCAGCACTTGTGGTTAGGTGTGACGGGCTGAGGATGGCTAGTAAGCCAAAAATGCCTGCTACACTTTCCCGGCAATACGATCCGTAACAGAGCCGTGGATTCTGGCTGGCGGCACCCCCAGCTAAGAACGAAAATAGGGGAGAGGGGCAACCGCTTCGAAGATGCTGTTCATGCTAAGAATTATCGTTCATATGTCCATATCACATTATTATTTTTAACTTTTGTATTTTAGTTGTCTGTCTGGACATTGTTCGCGTCTCACTGAACCAATACCGTATTCTTATTTAGCACTATTTATAACTACTAATAAAGCCCATCAATTTTCTCATTGTCAGTCCTTCGATGCGAAGTCGGGATACTACCAATACATTCGAATGCAGGATGAAAAATATAATTAAAGTGAAATAAACTTGAATTTTCATCTTTTTTTTGCTAAGACATCACTTTCGGCATTTACCTACTGACCTTGATCCCTGACAACTGCTAACACAGTGGCGTGTATTCCAATCTCCGTCGAATCTAGACCATGGTTGAGGAAATAAATAAGTTAATCAAAAGCAAGCATTTTTTGACTGGGCCCTCTCGCCCGCGTTTTGACATTGCTTCGCTGATAGTTTTCTCATCATTCTGTTCGCCAAAATTCTTCAGCCTTTCTCGTCCCTGCTTCACGGGGATGTAAAATAGGACTTCCAGTAGGTTTTTGTTTGTTGTTTCCTTTAAAGAAACCAAAACAGAACGCTCCTGGTTTTATTAGATCTCTTCATAGCTACAGCACTATATGGATATCGTATTTAACAATCTGCTTTCCAGAAGGTTGTTCCGAGCTTCCCATATTGTTTTTAATGACGGCTTTCCTTTGATCTTATGCCCGTCTCAGGAATAACGCAGGCTGAACGAAAGACTGTTTTAGTTGTTGCCTTGAAAAACTCATCATCCTTTTTGGTTGGCAACAACACTGTGCCTTTGAGTAAACCGGGGAATTATCAAATTGTCCTAGTCCTATCTGAAGCCGAAAAAGCTTTCATTGAACTATCCTTGGCAATAGTACAAATAGCAAGTTCATGCCAGAACCCTGGAATTGTCTTCGTTGTATTACCTGCAAAGAAAAAATTAATTTATGGGAGTACCTCCATTTATAAACGGTGAATTCAATTCAGCGGGCATAGGCTTTTGATAATACAGTTATACAGATGCATATATAATGTTCTCTCTTCAGTCAATGGCTCCTGGAGAATACTTGTGCTGACGTAAAGTAGATAGACGAAGCGATCACTGGAAAAAGAGTTTTATTGTACCGACGTTTCGGTTTCCCTAAGAAATCCTTAATCATAGGTGATGATAATACAGTCATGGTCATGCGCATCGAATATTCTCCTCTATAGTAAAGTAGATAGTTACCAAGGTCATTTCCCAGAGTCCCATTGCAGCAGTTTTGGAGGAACTCTGCAGAAATTCAAAGGAAAATCCTAATTACTTTCGCACCACGGAAATGCAGAAGAAGCAAGGAATATAGTTGGCTCAAATATTTTTTCAAAATGTCGGTCATGCGTAGTATTACAGGCACCAAGAGCAACAATCAGGGCAAAATAATTTTGTTGCTAGAAGTGGTACATAACCTTAAAATAAAAAGATCATAATTATTTTAAAAAATGAGATATTAGTTAATACAACCAATAATAGAGATGCAGTTTTTAAAGTCTAAACGGCTCTGCTATTAATAATTCCTCTTATCTTCGAGTAAACAAAAGAAGATTACTCCCAAAGGTGAATGATAACCACACAATTTCTGCAAATAAATGTCAATAATACATTTCATTAAGCATATACATTTAGTCCGTATTATTAGGAAAATAGTTTCGAAGGTAAGGCAAAAGGAAAACACAAGTATAGATTGGAGGCCTTGCGAAACTTGGGGTATCTCTAGCCGATTCCAATAACGTTTTTCTTAAACAATGAAACACAAGAGCAGGTTTAAAAAGAGGAGTTAAGCTGATGTCATTAAATGGGGAAACAGCTTTAAATGTGCGGACAAAAACAAGGGAGACTGGAAACACCATTTCTGGCTCTTTAGCCGTCATCAGCCAGTTATACCCAACTCCAGGTAGTGCACCACCTGAGAGCTATCATTATAAATAGGGATGCCATCCTGCTCCAAGTTTAAATTAGCGTAATTTAGTCAGCAAGACAATTTTCTGTAAAGTAGATGTTTGAATTTAATAAAGGTGGTGTACCAACTGATGCATTCGAATGATCGATAACATCACTATAAATAGGGACCGATGAATAAAAATGTCTAACAGCATGATCACTTTTTCTACTTTTAAGGTAAGAACTGTGTTGTGCATGTTTTAAATGCCAGAGTGTGATAATAAATGCAAGGTTGGCTTAAACAAAGACAAGGGTATGTACAATGAAACTGATATGGACAAGTTCTACTGATGAGTTAACATTTTCAAAATTTGCAGTAATATTATGTCATACAAATTTTGTTTTATTTTCAATCACAAGCGAACAGTTATTAGGCAAGGCCATGGCTGCAACAATTGAGCACATTGGCCTTTTCAGTCGGAACCATAATTGATGTGATGAGTATTTGTCGCCCAGTATTAGCAGCGTTCATTGCCATGATTTCATATCCGTTGCCGAATCCTGGGTTGACAGTTACTCAACATATGGCTCACTGATATTGGGAGTATTTTTTAAAAAACCCTGCCCGTGGGGCTAATTATTTTGTCCAGCAAAATTCCCAGCACAGAAAATGAATACTGGAGACTAATTTCCCTGTTAATTGCATGCCGGCCGGAGAGCAGTTCACTGCTCACATGCGTATCGCCACCTGCGGGAATATCGGCATCAAGAAACTTACAGTTGTGATCAGGTCACATTGAGTGAGCTGCAATCTAGCAGATTGTGCCATTCAGTCCCATTGTTTCTGCCCCATTTTCATTCATCAGCTTTCTTAATAATCTGCCAGTTTTGCTGACGTATTTGTTTGTCCAAAAACTGCAACAGATAGAAAGAACGGCTTCAGGCATTTTGTGTTTTGGCATCGGGTCTTTGGAGTTCATGCTTGGGCACCTGCTGGCTGCTCCCGGTCCGTTTTCTACTCCAACTTCCAGCTGACAGGCTCCGAGACGTTTTTTACGAATTAATGTCTGGCCACACAAATTTTGACTCTGGTCACGGTACCACATGCATAAACTGAAGAAGTTGCGTGAGCTATTATTCGTCCTAAGCATCAATCGAATATATTACAATCAAGCGACCTTGCCTTACGGATCACTAAAATGCATATTGACAGGCCGACATGGCGCTCTCACGTAACTGTGTTTGTTACTAATTGAGTGTTAGTTTATTGAAGCTTTGCAAGTTTTCCTTACTGGCCTCTTTTCCGAAAACTTTATTTTGCAGTCTTTCACAAAAAAGCGTAGGCAGCAAGAAAAACCAGGTGTTCTACAGCTTGGGCTGTATATCCGGGGAGACGAGGTTTATACTTTCTTTGAATTCCATTACCTAAGTCCCTTCGATGAGGACTTGTGTTGCCGGAAGACCAGCAGCTCTAACCGTTATATGACCATCGCAGCTGCTTGTCCCATAATGGGCAACTTTATTGGTGGGCCTTTCATCACCTATGAGATTGTTCCGGTAAACCTAAAGTATGTCTTGAGACAAAACTTCAGGAGGTAGAGAATATGGGCGTGTCCGCAGTGGTTCTCTGTTTCATTGTAGTTGTCTTCTAGGAGTAAGTCAATGGTTCGGACTGACATCTCCCCTCAAATAGAAGTAAAATGGGAGGTGGCATGAAAAAACCATGACAACATATAGCAGGTATTGTTTTGATGAGCTGAATTTAGTGTTTGCCAGAAAACCAAGTTAACCACTATTTTGGATGGTATTTGAGTATCGCGATGGACCAGGGTGAAGCCCCCTCCCTGTATGCTTTTGTTAGACCAAAAAATCGGGCCAAGGTAATTTCTGGCGCGCTGGTCCTGTGGTCTTTGTTCGGTTATGGTGT
>UYRU01043919.1:2815-19426 GCA_900617775.1 Dibothriocephalus latus | reverse complement strand
GTTGCTTTCTCATCTCTGAAGATGGACTCCTGTACGAGTTCGAAAGCTCAGATCAAGGAATCAATTGATCTGGTGCTCGATATGCCCTCTTCCTCGTCCATACAATTACCTGGATCGCGAACCTTCTAATTCATTCAGGAACATTCGCTTATAATTTAAATATAGCGCTTTCAATAGCACGTCACTGAAGATTATTACATCCAACTGACGTCCTTCTAACTCATTTGCTTCGCTAATAACGTTGGACCAGCGTTAATTTAGGCAAACACATTCCTTGTTCGTGTTTTACTTTAAATCGCTGTCATTTTTAAGTTAAAAACACAAAATAACACTGTAAAAAGGCCTGAATGCTCCTTAGAGCGGTTAGCAATAAACCCCAAGAACTATTCTAGTCATAACTGATAACCAAGCACGATGATTAGTACCCATACTGCTAAAAAGTCACGCTGTTTGTTAGTAATCACGCCTAGCATTTAATTGCGAGCTCCCTCTTTCCATCCTCTTGCTCCACTTGCTATTTTTGCGCTTTTTACGTCGTAGACATTATGTGCTCCTCACATAGCAGCGCTCAGCGCTACGTAACTGCAAAAAGACAGGTTGTAGTGACAGAGGGTATCTCCAAATGTTATCAGCAAAATGACAACCCTTAGGAAAAACTTAAGACAGGCCATTAGTCGTAGTGAAATGTAATATAAGGAGTGGAAAATTCCTACGCACCTATTTTCGCATCCTATTGTCAACGGGAAAAGTAGGAGAGTGTTCCTTAGTTGCAGTGTAAACTAATTTGCTGCTACACAAAAACACGTGCACGATTGTTTGATGCAGAATCTTGCCAGTTTGACATGCATGTTGCCTACACGCATTTGCGTCAAACTATCTCAGCTAAATGTATTACTTTCAGTCTTATCACCCACCATTTTTTGCTAACAACCTCAAAAAAATGTCATCATTTAGATGTCCGTTTTGACAATTCTGTGCATACTGTGAGATTGCTTGCCCAATTTTTAGTAGGCCTACATTTTAAAGGACTGTATCTTCGAAGCAACTTGATATACTTGGGTTTCCCAGCAGGACATTCGTGAACTACTTGTTGCTATCAAGGTATTTTTGTAGAGCAACCGAGTAAAATAAAAGACACCTAATTTTGTTCAAGTTGACAGCTTCCGATTCCTGAATTTACTGAACAAGGAAATTCAGCAAGTAGGAGAATTTTGACGTCAAAATGAATATTCAGTCTTTTATTTTAATTCTTTATTTCGCTGTTCGTGAAGCAGAACAGGTGTGCCTTCTCAAATCTTATAACTGAAGAAAAAAACAAAATCTGTATAATCAAATCTTGGACTGTATATGAGCATAGTGAATGGATATTCGATTTATTTTAACACTAAAATGGAATAAATTAAACCCAACATAAGTTACCTAGAGATACGCAGTTAGATTGCTGTATGCAGAAGGAATGAACGAATGTAAACTGTTCAGCGTACCTCTGAACAAAAATTTTACTTTGAAAAGATAATTGCGAAAAGAAAGAAAATAAATCAGTTGAGCTGTAAACCTATTACCGAGGTGATTTATACGAAAATGGGCGAAGTCGAATAAAGCATAACCTTTTTTGTCGAACAGGTGTGGGTCTAACAAGTAACATCCTAATTTTATCGTACAATCAGGCACTTGAACCACGTTGCAACTCTTATGCAAACACTTCTTTTACATAAATATCTGACAGCAAATGTAATTGTTGTAAGGGTCTGTACACGTGAATACCTTGCATTAGTCTGATAGCGTTGCTAAGTCTAAATGAAGGATTAGACTGTAGCAGAGCTCGTAAGGCCGCATAATGCCTTCCACATAGTCGAGTGTCATAAGCACGCTCGAGTTGGGCAAATTCTTTTGCGAACTGAATTTACTTCGGAAGACTTTTTTAAATATATTTTTTATCTAAAGCAACCTGTGTGGAAGAATTTGTACCATGAGATTTACAAGCAGGTGGATTTATGTCTTTTAAAATACCTGATCGTCCAATATGCTTGATTTAAAGCATTGACTGATATTTCTTGTCCTCTTATTAGGGGACTTTATTGCATTTATAGTGGAAGCCAAATGTAGTTTTCGACGACCTTCAATAAATACTTATCCAGTAACGGTAAAATTTACAGAATATTTTGACTAAAGAAAAGTTCTTACTACATATAGAGAGTGGTTGCTTCAAGTTGTCAACTTAACACAATATCTAAATTTATTGTTCTAATTTATAGCTCTTTTCACGTCACCAACCTTGTAACCAAAGACGTAATATTCAATCGAAGTGTTTGCATTATTAGAGAGAATTATATTGCTCTTTAATTCTACTTGGTTCAGCAATGCAAAAAGCCACAAAAAACTTTCACTCTTCCAGCCAAGTGAAACAGGAAAACTTTCCGTACTCATGACCAGGACATATGTGTGGTTATAACCATGTTGCCTACAATAATTTTTGTTTGGCCAACAGACATTCAATCTTTTTGTTCCGCAATAACCAAAGGAATATGTCTTCTGCATAATGGGACATAAGGTTTAACTGATGAAGGCCGCGTGAAAATCTAAACACGATTATGCTTTATTATTGCAGTTTTACGCATTCCCAAAGGGAGCAACGAAACAAGAAGCTTTAAAGATACTTAGCAGTGTAATTCGAAATCTTCTAGTTGGTAAAAACAGATAGCTGTTCCAGTTATTACTTAAGAGGAAGGTGATACATGGGCTGAAATTACGGCTTCCGTAATCGGTAATGTGCTGGACATAATAATGATGAAGCAGTGCTGCTAATGATGATCCCTGTGTGTTGATGGGTCCATCAAAAAGTCAAAAAGGGAAGTAACCCTTATGTAATAAACATTTGCATAAACACTTAACTAAAGATGAGGAACCTTAGTTTTTGCGAAAAAGGCCATGGAACGCTTTCCGCTCCACATGTTGACAAACGTATCGAATCTTATTACATAAGAGAAGACTTTGTTGAATTTTCCTCTTTCGCTTTTATTACGTACGTGGCTGTTAAGAGGGGATAAGTGTGTTGCACTCGCGTAAGTTAAAGCCCACAAGCACAAACACTGCAGTAAAATAAAAGCCCAGAATATGCCCGTGTGGAGGCACAATGATTAGCGGTTGTGTGAAGAATAAATAAGTTCTTCCAGTGCAGACCTATGGTTATCAACATCCTTGCGGTTCTGACCTCACTTAACCGGACCGTACCCATGTACGTCTAGCTTATCCTAGTTATCTTTTTGGAGGAGCAATCACGGGCTTTAAAGAAGTACGTAGTCATAAAGATTCTCCTATTTGGCCGGACGCATAGGAAATGCGTTCACTTCTAAATGTCACTTGTTAAATTTGAAAATGGGTCGTCAGCACTAATAGAATACTACCACCTACTGACTAACTTTTATGAAGAAGAAATCTACGCAAATTCAAATTCCTATTTCTTATCACTTTGGGCGAGCCCAAGTAAAATAAAAGTAAAAATACACTTTGAAATGAGTTCTTAACAGCCTGCCTGCATCCAAGCAGTACTTAGGAACAAGTGGTTGACCTTAATGTCTCTGCCATTAAATGTGGACGATGCAATTTCAGTTTCTTCATCTTGAAAAATTATCATGCTCCCTTTAGGCAAAAAATGATTCACTCTAAACCGGTTTTCTACAATATTTTACGTTCGACGGTGGAGTCAAATATGATGAAAAGTGCATTTATTCCTTTAAATATGTTGAGTGTTGTGCTGTTAGGGCTACCATTGAACGCATAGCTCGCCAAATTCAGGCGAAATCAACATGCCTCGAAATAGAACAAATTACTGGACATGTTTGCAAAATCTATAAAAAAATAGTGCTATTCAATTAAAGGAAAATGTGATAGCATGCCAGCGTACATAAAAGGACTTAAAATTAGCATTCATGAACTCTTCGCTGCGTTATTAGTCTGCATGTTTATACGATATTTTATGCTCGCACTAATTCTATGAAATTTTTGAAAATTAATGCAATCATTTAAAAATCGCCCCCTTCGTTTTATGCTGAATGACCTCTTCTGCTTTCGGTTTTGGAGAACGCTTATAGTTTTAAAACGCGATACGATGTTTGTGCGATCATACATGCAACCAATCATTTCGGTACTGAGTCACGCGACGTAAAATATCCTGACTTAAATTTTTTACAAGCACTAGGAGACGACGTTGTAGCGTAGCAAATGAAAACGCAAAGTGACTTCAAAGAAGGCAAATAAAAAATATTTCGAAAACTTTGAGAACAGTTAAATGCGTGGTTACATAGCCAAATAGAAAAAATAGAGCAAAACACTTTAAAAGTAAAAAGCTCCCTTTCTGCTAGTTAAATAATTTCAAGACATCATCGTATATAAAAAACCCTTATCATACACTTTAAAATTTTCTATGTAAACCGTCACTGCTTTTATGGTATGTATAATCTGTCTGGAAGAGCGAAACGCTGTGAAGTTACTAGTATTTAAACGATTTATAATAGCAAAGATTTCTTAATGCATATGTCTCAGTTTTCCCAAATTATTTTCGCTAACTCTAATATAAGCAAAAAGTAAATGGGCAATAAAAACTCTTATGTCCCATGCAAATGCCCTACATTCGTTCGCACGCACATGATTGTAATAAATGAAGATTTTGATACGTAGATATAATAAGGTTTAAAATTTTATGTCTGATATAGTTCTGTTTAATATGAAATAGAACGTGAGTGTATATGCAGGTGCCAGCGATATGCTTTACTGCTATTGCTATAATCTACAGCATCGGCTTTTGTTAAAAGAAAGGATCATAAATTCAATTTAAGCAGGAATGACAGATTTTTTCTGGTTTATGTTTTACTTGTACCAGAATGCAATCCTCGGCGTCGTATATGCAGCTCCGCTTTTTCTCCAGGCACCATTAGAAACTATTATTTTCGAAAAGGAACAAGGATTTACACAAAGCATGCATTACTGTATAGGATTTGGTTCTTGTCATAGAAAATAAATGGAACAACTTTAAACAAATATGGCCTAACATAGAGTCAGTCTTAATTGTAGGTGTTCAAGAGACACTGTGGACTTTTACTTGCATAGAAATAACTTACCTAGTCAAGTTCTCAAAAGCCTTGAATAAATACAGAATACTCAGCAGAAAGACAATAAGCTGATCAGTTTGAGATCACATACAGCTTTCACCTTTTCGAGAATGATCCACGAAAATCACCAAGTAATTTACAGAAAGCGGCCTTAATAAATTGTGAAAATATTGCCCAAATATGATGATATAATTTAGAACGCACCTGAATACTTTAAGTCAGATAGCAGAAGTAATCAAATGCAAAAAATACCTAGCTTGATGGTGAAATGTGGTCTCCATCGTGCCTGATCGGTGAGTTCACAAAGTTAAATAAGACATCTCCCTAGATGCTGATTTAAACCATCACTGTCCCTTTCTTATTTATTTATTTAAGGACCATCTTCGGTTCTTTAAATTAGGCTTTATACCAAATTGCAGTATCACACTAATGCAGCTAGAAAAAACTGGCTTTGTTTTGGGATTAGACTCGTGATTACCGAGTTTATGCCCAAGTTTTACTTAGTGTTCCGCCAAAAGCATGCGTACAAGAAGCTTGAAACATAATTATCCTTCAGTTGAAGAACTCTTTTGCTGTAAATTTCATAACAAACATTGTAGATGCGCAAGGTATAAATTAGAACCTGTGACTCTGTCGATAGTAACTGACCTTCATTTTCGTTTTTGTTTTCAGGCATTTGACAAAAGTATGGTTTTACTGCTTCTGATATCAAATCCATACATCTTGTTACATACGGCTGTCCGTAGTGTCAGAACTTAATTGAAAGATTGAAAGTCCCAAGCAGTAGCACGGAGAGCAGTGTGGGAAAAAGGTAAGGAATAAATTGCATTACAGCTCTACTCAGTGGAGATGTAAATGAAACTGAAGCTTCCCGTGTGGCTTGATTTTTCAACACAATTTTGCCTGTTATGTATTCCTTTCACGCAACCAAACACTGAAAACCGCAGAATCACTGTTAGTAGAAAAATAATGGATAAAGCCCTTACGCAAATGCAATAAGCAGATATCTTTAGCCCGTATAATGGGAGGAGGCATAAGCAAATAGCCCCCAAGCGCTAGGGGGATGCTCATCAGTGTGTTTTATTCACATGGTGACGTTTTAAAAATCTTGGTTGATTAAGGCTTGTCAAAGCGTCAAATGTATTTAAGTTAACAGAAGTTAAAGTGATGTGCCGTGATCTGCATGCCGACTCCGGGCTGATAGATGTGTTTACTTTCGCCGCCTCAGCATGCTTCGATATCGTTTCATTCTGAAATCTAATTCCACTACTAAGGCATTCCTATGGATTCCTCCTATCAGACCTGATTGTAGTCCTTCACTGGATAGAACAGTCCGTGTTCACCAAGTATCAACTGAATTGTTGGACTTGTTATGTCGGTGACACCTTCATTCTTATAAAAACAAGCGACATAGTGCACCTATGTGAACTCGGTTTACCTAAATATCCTGTTAACGACTGAAGGTGAAATCAACAGCCACTTACCCTTTCTCGACGTGATTTTGGACCGATTTACAACTGGAAAACTGATAAGTGCAGTATTCTGAAAGGCTGCTTATCCAAAGAAAATACCGCATTTTAATCGCGATAAACCTCTGTCTATTTAAAATAGTGAAAACAGTGCAGTACGCCAGCAGAGAAGAAGAGTTGAAACATAATACCTCCAGCAGCTTTTCAGAACTAATAGCGATTCCCATACTTTTATCGAGGAAAACAACCACCAAGCGAACAGGTAATGGCCAAAATAACAGGAGCTTGATGTCTTGCGGGGTACTTTCTCACTTAAGGTGTCTCTGGGGTGGTTTTGCGACTGATACAATCCGCCCGAGTAGGCACAGCCCACCGACTCAAAGCAATGGTCCGTCATCATTTTGACGCAATCTAAGGAGCCACTGCCACTCACTGATAGTTTGAAGGCTGTCTACGAAGTAGTTTGAAATGGCTAAAACCATGTATCCTAGTCTTAAAAAAGCCTTTAACTAAAGAAGAATGCATGTTTATCCTTGCCTATTGAAGGAAGACAGGTAAAATTTGGACAAAATCGGTTGTCGGATATCCACAAACTTTCATTCAGTATTTGATATCACAGAAAAAGAACTATTTTTTCTGTGTTAGCATGTACACAAACAATAAGATAACTACAAAAGGTTTCAAATAGGACCTTTCTGGTGCTAGAAAACCCAATATGTAATCAATGAGTTGAAGGACAGTGCGACGAATTGTATCGTGTTAAAAAAATCAAAAACTTTTTTGTCACGAATCGCACTAATAAATTTGTTTGCTCATATTCTATTTTACCAGACTGAGGATTGAAACGGTGAAGGAAATACGTGTGCCTTACCGTAGAGATGGACACCCAAACCAAGCTAGGTTACATTTGAAGTAGGTGGCAAGATATCTATTGCAAAATATAATTTCCGCTTATGTGTTACCTGGAAACGAAATGGACGGAAAAGTAGCAGTTTTCGCAAAATCTTAGTGTATATTCTTTACGTGTTTATGCCTTTAAAATATAAGAATAGGGCCTTTAAGTAAACAGTTGTGGCAAAAAAGATCAAATTAAAAAAGGTATGTGAGCTGCTTCCTCTTCATTAGAACTTTCATCACTTCGTTTGGGAAAATAGATAAAAAATCTGTTCAAGTTCACCATTTCTACTTTGACGTGATCTTGGAAAAAGTCAAAGCGCAGAGATATTCGTACATCCACCGAAATTTCAAGGCCGAGCTAAAACTAACGGCAATCGAATACCGGAAACATCTTTGATGAAATTTGACGAACAGAGGGTTTTTCAAAGGCCCACAAAATGGCATGGTTCCGACTTTATCCGACAATTCTATTTTGTATTTATTGCTCACATTTGCGGCGATTTTTCACTTTCTGGAATTTGAGGCCTTTTTCAACAGTTGGTTTGTTGAAGGATTGTCTCACCAACTTTTTACATTTTCTGTTTGTTGCGAATTCACTTCAGTTTGTTCATCATTATTTGAAAGTTTAATTACAACCTTAAATGGCAGTTTGCGTGCGATTATCAATCTTCAACAAAATTCGGCTTTTTGCGTGGTTCAGATCGGCTTCTGTATGTGGTTAAATGATACCTGAAATTTAAGACTATAAGTTTAACAGTAATAGACCATCTCTCTGAAAGTTTAAGCAGACTCAAGTGCAGTCGTCCCATTACCTTGAATGCCTCATTGCTACGCTAAATGTCTATTTTCGGGAAAGGTAGTTAAGGTAGTGCACCTTATATGCCCCCTATTGCTAGCATTTTGTCCTACGGAAACGGTGGTAATAGGGGTTTTGGGGGGCAAAATAGGTGGAAAAATGTAGTAGAATTGGTTCATCACGGCTGCTGAAGGTAAGTTTTTCTGCGTGTAAATTGAGTGCGTGCGCCGCGGTTAGCGCAGCGAACTATACTAATTCAACAGCAAAACGGTAAATTGAACCGATTACCACTATTTCTATTTTTTCAGGAATTCCATGAAACCTGCGTCTCGAAAATCGGGTTTTTCCAAAATAAGTTAAACGACAAAACAGATTAGGAAAATCTACGGATATAAATCAACAAGATTTCTAAATATAATAAAATAAAATGCATATAGCAGTTTTTAGAGGATATACCACTGCCTATACTAATTCTTCCATCCATATGCCCATATAACCACCGTCTCTGTGCGGTAACATTCTGAAATGACGGGTTTATAAGATGTGCTACTTGGACCGCTGTTGCCCTTTTTAACTGCATTAAATATATCATGAACATTTTAAAAATTGATCTATTTTGATATCCAGAGAATGGATAATTTAAGATGAAACCAGGAAGCGTCAGTGTCAAGTTAAGATATTCATTCAGGAGATTCAAAATTTTAAGTTAGTTTTGATACACCCTCATGTTAGTGATGTTTGAGCTTTTTAGTTACTATTAGTTAGTATTTACACGCAACATTTTAGTTCTTCTAACGGAATTAGTTCAAATACCCACACTACGCACATGCACAGTTGCAAACTAAAATGCCCTGGTACATTATTTTCTTAAATAAATTGATTGTCTATTGTTATAGACTTTGATATCTTGAAAAAATTTTTTTCTAATTTGGCGTATATTCGTCTTCTATGTGTCAGTAAAATAAGCATCTACAAGCATTTGAATGCGTTATTTCCATCAATATGGAGATGATAATATGCACGAACTCGAAGTGTCTTATGGAGATAATCCAGTGAGTGGCCGAGAATGCCTTATCCCTAAATGAGCAATCACATCCCCAAAAGTCAAAATGGCCACACGAGAAATGAAATGACAAACGTCCACCTCTCCACGATCAGATGCTGTCTCTGTGTGGCGGTTTGTTGGCTTCGCAAACATGTCTAACCAAAGACAGCTTTGCGCATTTTTATCTCCTCTAATAATATTATTTTTTGATTGTGGGGAAATCTCTATAAGCGACCTGACTGTAAATTAACCCACAAAAAATTCTTACCCGAAAATCGGTCGGAATAAATCTCCCTAGATATCCAATCATAGGTCAGCGAACTGGAAATGATTATAAAAACAAGAAAATTATTGAAACTAATGTTGGGCTCAGCAGAATGCTTATCGCAAGCAAATATTTCAGAAAGCCAGCAGTTATGTCGACTGCGTACGCAAAAGCTTTTCAAGTTCAACGGATCAGCAAGGTAAGCTTCGCTTAGTTTGAAAATGTCCTGCTAAATCCAACTGAGGTCAAGTTTTCCAAAAGGATGGATAGTATGTACCATTTGAATGACTGACTATTTCGAAATGCTGAGTAATATTCATAGGAAAATTAGAGATGAATTTATATGAAGTTTTTACCTTTGGTGCTTTTTTACCTTTAAAGGGATGAAAATATGGTAAGTTTTTTTACTTATATGGATCTCACATTTTGAGGGTCTAATCGAGTATAAATGGCTAACACGAAACGAAACATACAATTGCAATGTACAGGGAGAACGAGGCCACAGTAGAATTGCTGTATGGTTTCGGAGAACGGTGAAGTCTACTGAACCCCACGGACTCATGAAATATCGCGGAATACTTTTCACTTCTCACTATTCTGTATTGCTTGCTTATGAATGTTTTTGTAATTTTCATTTATCAAAACCCCTAAAACAGAACTGGCCTTGAGTACGTTGTCTCATGCATATACTTTGGACCCGGACTGCATTGTCCTGCATATGGTGGCTTAGGCCATATTCATAGGCTCTGTTGAACCCTGGCTCTTATTACAGAGAAATATAAATAGCTGAATTCAAGGTCTTTAATAAGTACGTCTCCAAACATACAGACCTCATTCTTCACTAATTCACTGTTTATCAGTTGCTCCTGGGAGCTATGTTTCTGGCAAAATAAACACTAAAGTATTCATTCGTAAAGACTAGAACACATTGTTTGCCCATGCACTTCCCTGAGTGGTACTGACAGCTGTGAGGTCTAACGCTTTCTATCATTTGGAACTGTTCTTACGTTTGCCTACCTATAGACTCATTCTATGCTTATAAAATTAATTCAAGATGGATTTCAAATATTCTAATATATGTCGTGTAAACACCCTGACGTATTTAACGTTTTAATTACGTGACGGGCAAAAGCAAGCCACCAAAATGTGTTTCAACACAAAGTTTAAGGGCAGAATTGTCGAAAAATGATCAGTTTTGTAGCACTAACTATACAAGATACGCTAAGCCATTTCTAGAAATTATGCGCTCGCTAACAAAAAGTTTCCCGATAGTCTTATATTTGTGTTCCAGAGTAAAATAGTAAAGAAGTTTTTCAGTTATGATTATAAGGAAAGAATGGATGTTTTTAGGATAATATAAACACATTGCTTTGTATGACGTTTTCGTCAATATTATTACTAGAAAAACATTTGCAAATAGGCAGGTGTGTTTAAAGTTGAAACTTGCATATACAATTCACTAAAGTAAAACATTTAGTTCATGGAACTAACCTTGAAACATAGCGTACTTTTAAAAGACGATTTTTATGAAAGATAATCTACTAAAAAGTTAACATACAACGCCTTAGGCATCCCTACGAACTATTTTGTTTTTCCTAAGCATAGTGCATCAGATGAAGGTGTGTCATTCCGACGATAGGATGCCTACCGTGTGTCTTATCGCGTGGTGCGCGCTGGAACGACAGCCTATGTATAATTTATATTATGGTAATAGCAGATTTGTGCAGCATTTGCCATTCTTTGTTTTCCCACAAGCAGATGGCCTTCACAAAGTGGGTAAATTTTCACAGAAACAAGAAGTGGTCGTCTGGGATCTCCTCAATGTTGGAGTGCCATGCAGGCTATGGCAAGGCAGAGACAGTGTAGCATTCCAAGGCGGACGCACTGGTGACTCGAGACGTAACTTATAGAATAATTAAGGGTAGCCTCCACGGTAACATTTGTTAATGGATGACACAGTTCAAATACAAACAAAACCGGAAGAGAGCAATTCAAACTTTTTTTACGAGCAGGAAAACCTAGGAGGAATTCCTCCAATATAAGCAAAAGGAAATATACACATTTCCGAAAAAAACACCTGGATATCGGAGATTCAGCGAATATGCAATTAGGAAAATTATTAAACTTTCGAAATGTGGATAATCAGGGCAAGCGCAGCAGAAATATCTTTTTGTAATTGTGTTTTGCATGTTCCTTGGGCATACGTGCAAATTACAGTCAGTAAGCGACCTCATTAAATGTATACCAGCATTCTGAAATGCGTTTAGGACAATAAAGGATTAACTAGTTGGAATGGGTTTATATTGCATCATATCAAAAGTGGCTCTTTGCTTTGTAGGGATGCATGTAAAATTTAGTTTGGCGGAAATAGCATCTGCATCGCAATTCGAACGGAAACCTGATACCTTCGTGTCCACGGGCAGATTAATGGGATATTTTCACAGAATCACTCAGAGCCTAAGGGCGTGATTAAACAACGGATACTGAAAACTGAAATGTTCACCGATAAAAGGCGTAATGAAAGAGGATGTATTCAAAGATAATTCCACAAGGGAAGAACTAAACTGGTGCATCGCCAATCGCTATACCAGCGTAGGTACTTAACACGAAGAAATCCAAAGAACAAGCGGGTTATCTTTAATTTCTGCTCAGAAACATTATTTTGATTGTCGGAATCCCGGAACCGCGACAGTTTTTTCTCCTAAAACATTCCGAGGTGTTTTTTACACTGTCTGCTTCTTTTTTAGAAACAACTATGTACCACCTCAGTGCTCAGCGCAATTGGCCTCGCCAACAAACTGAGATATCGAGAAGAAGACGAATCGATCGTTGAAACAATACTTTTAATCGCCTGACGTTTTGAAATCCGTCGCGGATTAGTCATCAGAGACATAGTCAGAGAGCAATAGCAGATACAGTCTCTCTGAGTGTGTCCCTGATGACAAATTCGTGACGGATATCAAAACGTCAGGCGAATAAAAGTATTGTCTCAGCGATGGAGTCGTTTTCTTCTCAATTACTTCCTGGGACTCGCATCTTCGCTTATATTGGAAACCGAGATCTCATTTTTCTGCCACCGCCGCACACATGCACAAATAGGGAACTCAAAGGTAATTTGCCTACATTTCCCTTCAATAAACTGATTCTGATACCGATCCACATTCTGCCTGTATTATTTGCATGCAGATGTCTACAAATTAAGTTTCTATCAAGCACAGTCAAATATAGAGCAGAAATAGAGTAATTCTCATTTCATACATTTAGTTGCTTGTAGAAAGTACCATATAAACCATAAACCAACCCCTTCTGAAAGAAATGGTTACCGCAAAAACAACTCTTCATGTGGCTGAATCTATCTTCTGATGCACGCGTGTCGGCTTACAAAAGGATTTCTCTCGCATGGATACACAAGATCGCGCAAACTATGATAAGTTATATGGGCTCCAGTAATGTTGCTGCGGTTTTCGATTGGATGCATATATATAGGGTGTCCCAAAAATGTATGCATATTTTACATAACTGTTAAGTTAGTGTCTATTATAATTTTATTATTGCAACAAGTTCAACATATCTACGAGTACTAAGGTATTGTTTTTTTACTGAATGTTCTCAAACTGACGTCCATTTCAATAATAACACTGCTGACAACGCGAAGCGATGGAATCGCGCACACCATGAAACAATTTCCTTGGTATTCAGGTGCATTCATGTTCAATGGCTTCTCTCAGTTCAGCCACTGTTGCAGTAGTCAAAATGCAGTGAAAATTTAAAATAATGATACTTGTAAATATTTTCGAAATAATAAAATTATAATAAACACCAAGTCTACAATTATTTGAAATATGCATACATTTTATAGGGCACCCTGTGTATTCTGAACAACTGAGAATATGCAAGGCCCAGGTAACTTAATAGAAGACGGTTAAAGGTTCTCCGGAACCAGTGTTTTTTTGTCCGACGTTTCGAGTCCTCCAATGAGGTCATGTTTAAGAAATGAAAAAAATCTCGCGGGAGAATTCGAACCGTCGGACAAATAGACCAGTGGTCCCAGAGCATATATATATCGACGACCGCTAACCTGGTCGCATCAACACCTATCGACTTACCATCCGCCCTTCCTCTTCCAACCGCAGGCCGACCATAAACACGCGGGCTCACCCTCACATCTACCGACCCACTATTCACGCTTGCCCTTCCAACCGCAAACCGCCCACAAAAACGCGGGTTCACAAACCATGACTCACCTCTTACGCCACTGGCCTAAGTGTCCTGTTTGCTTAAACTGGGCATTGTTATTCATCTCTCTCAATTCCTTTTATTTCGTCTGATGAAGAGCACTTGTCAGGAGCTCGAAAATGCACAAGTACATCTTGATTTTTCCGAGGAACCTCGTGTTTTCTTCATTTAATATATGAATTGTGCGTGGGTTAAGGTTCATGCTGTTACTTTGCTGTTCTTAGGGTATAGGATCGTTTAACCGGGATAATGGTATGCGCAGGCAGGACGTCGGCTTGTAAGCGACGAAGATGCCAAATTCTTTTACTTGTGTGGCGATCGCTTTTAGAAATTCTTCGCATGTATGGTAAGGAATGAAGTTTCCGCTGCTCCACTTTCCGAAGAGAGCGCTGATCGTGCTTTTTTCTCTGACGTCAAAGACCGCTATCCACGAGAGGTCTTGGTTATCCGTTAGATCAGAACAAATGATATAAGTGGGAAAGTATTCTGTTAAGCAGCTACCCACTGCTACAGTACTGAAAGATGTGGTAAAAAAGTGTAAGCGCAGCTTCTTTTGTGGACCAAAGGTTTTTGGTCCCAGAGTTGAGGATGATTTCGGCACTGGAGACTTTTGTGTGGACACTCGTTGCGAGACTGCCATCATTAAGTCTTTGCACTCTGACGTCTATAAGCGGGAGTATTTCTCCTGTTGCTTCTTAATGGGTAAACTTTATGGCGGGACGGAAATATATTTAAGACTCTGGTGTAGCCACTAAATTTCGCAGTTTTCTTTTATGACAACGAAGGTATTATCAACGTAGCGTAGTCAAATACTTGGCCTGAGTGTTTGAATCACAGCTTCTTTTGGTCCTTGTAAGTCTAGTTCGGCGAGACGCACTGATGTCAGTAAACCCACAGAGGTGTCCTTCACCTGTTCGTAATATCTGCCATCGAACTGAAACGAAATCTTGAGGCAGAGTCTAAGCCTGTTTCAAACATATCAAGCTAAAATATAAAAGGAAAACTCATTTAAGCTTCAAGTTGTCAGGTTATATGGCACTGCTGACAGTAAAGGAACACTGTTTAACGATAGACTGCATTTACCAGGACTCTTATCAAGATCATGGATCCTATGATGACAGGAGTTGATACTACACTGCTATCCATTATTGCGGTGCCTTAGGTGCTTGTATTACCATTTAGCAAGCTTTAAAAATAGATGTTCTCAAGAGCGCTGCTATGCTCCCCATAAGTGAATCTGGTTTCTGAGCCTTCGAAAGCCCGTAAGCGCGTTCAATAAAAGGGGCCATTCAGAGTTAGGCATTTGGAGTCCACGGGGTTCACGGGCTTCTGCCTAGCAAACGCTTTCTCTTTTTCCATTGTGTGCATATATAATTTAAAAATGAGGCATACTAAGGAGTAAGGTGGAGTCAAATACTTTCTTTGGGAAGTAAAATGTATTGGCGTGAATTTTCGAGACTGGAGCCCGGAGTCGTCGTCAGACGCATAGAAACGTGAAAATGCCCAGCGCGGATAACACTGTGAGTGCATGCGGAAAATCGATAATAGTATGGCGTGGCGTTTGCGCCAGTAGTCTATCGCCATGTATCTCATCTTGTTCGGATAGGCTCGCATTTCGTCCAGTTCTTACTCAAACTCCTGTATGTAGAATCCAACTCGCTATGCCTGTTGATGCCTAATGTGTTTGAATGCACAACCTCAAGGAATTCGCGGCCTTTTTTGAAAAGGGTGACAGCTAAAATACACGTTTTGTCCCACACAAAGGTGTGCTTCGTGTCCGACGTATTCATCACGACTTGCGGCAGGTGGTCTCGTCTTTTCACAGCCAATTGCCAATTGGCGGATTTTTCAGTTTGACCACAATGAGCCGCATCGCAGCCCCCATACGGGATTTTCTAAAAAAACTGTCTCGTTCTGTAGTAATTGGGTCTTAAAGTCGTCGTTGGCTTATGAGCTTCTAGAATATGGTGCTTCCTTAGGTGTCTGTCAACGATTTCAGGCATGTTTGTAATGTAAGGAAGGCTACACCAGTTATATGGCTTGGTGGTCTGATCGCTATTTTCAGACTTCTTTTATTTGCCCCTGGTTGTTTCACACATCGATGTATGCATTCTCGAGGGTAACCGTTTTGGAAAATACTTCAAAGGGGTAGCTCGGTTCGATCTGATAGCTCTCTGTGTCCGATTTAATAGACTGCTAGCAGTGCCTCTTTTATGAGGGATAGGATTATTGCGCTCATAGTTTTAGGTGACTTCCGCATACGTGTACTTGCAGTAGCCAGTTAGACGTCATATTCGATCGCGTTGTCGTTGTACAAGCACGCCGAGAAAAGGAAAGTTTGTTGTTGGGTTCATTTCATAACATAAATATTAGCCCAGGGAGCGTGGCGTTAAAAAACTTTGTGTGGGTTTCGAGCAAATCCTTTCTTATGATAAGTGTCATCAACGCATCCCAGTCACAACTTAGGGTCGGCCGCCGAAAGGGCTATAGCCTCGAGTCTCTAGAACGTCAACTCAGCAAGAAAGCCGGTCATGTACCAACAGGCACATCAAGATGGATCCATTATAATACAGTTACAAACGTGTCTGACATATTTGACGGACACTTAAGGAAGCACCATATTCTAGAAGCTCATAAGCCAACGACGACCTTAAGACCCAATTACTACAGAACAAGACAGTTTTTTTAGAAAATCCCGTGTGGGGCGTGCGATGCGGCTTATTGTGTTCAGACTGAAAATTCCGCCGTAACACACATTTACGAATAGTAATTGGCTGTGAAAAGACAAGACCACC
>UYRU01043915.1:4970-19433 GCA_900617775.1 Dibothriocephalus latus | reverse complement strand
CGGGTTCAAATCCCGCCAAACGCATAGAGTTTTTCACACTTGGGTCAACTCATATTTCTATATGACTTACATTCAATAAAGTCTTCTTTACATCACAACCGCGGTAACATATGCGACTCTTTGCTCATGCGCTAGTATGGCGGCGCGGGTAAAACAAAATTTCTGAGTAAAACCTATTTGTTAGTTCACTTTGTGCAAAAACTGCACAGGATAGCTAAGTATATTTTTTGCAACTTAAATTCTTACTTATTTCTGAAATAAAATGCGTTTCCTTAAACTTGGCTTCACTTCCTTTCGATCAAATTCGCATAAATTTTTCAGTTCTGGAAGGGACCATTTTTCCAATTTTTTCTTCTTTTTTAGGAATTCGCCCATAGCGCAGTGCATATTAATAAAAAGTTCGGTTGTGTCTTACCTTATAGCATATGAAATTTCTTCGATATAAATTTACTCGTGATGTAGCCAAAATAAGTCCCTTTTTCGCTCTATAATTTTAACTAAAAGGTCAGTTTTCCAAAATAAAAAGCTTTTCTTATTATCAAATCCCCTCAGTCGATCTAAATAACCTGGCAAAATATATACTAAACTACCAAGTTAAATTTCGTCATGAAAGTTTCTTGCAGCACTTGCAATACTGTACCTATGGCATGCGCAAGTCTGGATGATCAGAGATGAGCGTGGGAACAACGGCTGACGCACCTCAAGGGTCTTCTGTTGAACAATCAAAAGTTGGGCCCACAGTCAATCAACCAGCGCAACGAATTGCCGTTATCATACACCGTATTAAGGCCTTGTCTGAGAATCAGAAGCATCAGTCACGTGGGAGAGCTTGGGCGAGTGACAACTCAAACGACACAGCGAACATAATTTTCGTGCAGCTATCAAGCTGGCATCGCGGCAATTTTGTGACTTGAACTCTGACTGCCAAGGCATCATCACACCAATTGTGACTCCCATGGGTGATTACGACAACTGAAAATTAAAGTGCGCATTCGCGTGGCCGCTATAAATACTGCACAGTCTATCCATGTATCACACTACCTTACAGTTATCTATGATTAGGGGTTCTCGACAAAATCCCAAATGTCAGACAAATAAACTCCTTGTTCCAGCGATCGCATCTTCTACTTCAGAACTGCTTCCTGGAACTAACATTGCTTCAACGGCAATCCGAAATCTGTCCAATATGTGCTTTGATTGTGACTTTCCCAGTACTGAGTCCTAAGACATACTGCTCAATGTGGTATCCTCTTTACAGTACCTTGGTGTAATTACAAAACAAATCTGTCATTTTTCCTTCTTGTTTAATCCATCGTCATTAAAATTGGTTAAATCCCATATTTCCTTCGCTTAAACACCCAAATCTCTAATCCGGCGATTCATAAATGCGTATTTTCTCCCCCTCATTATCTAATTACCTCCAGTTATATTTTCCTACTAGTTAAAAAGGAATTGTTGATTTTAAAAATTATCTTCTGAATGCTTTCTTTATCTGCCGATGTTTCTTATGTTTTTTTAGCTGATTAAATTCTTGATGATTTTGCTCATACCCTTTACTCTGAATTAATGGCTGCGATGTCTGCCTGTACTATGCGTCGACGCGTCCGAGATATGTCCTGCCGTAATTCGGAAGATCAGCATTCTGTAGTGCTACTCCTAGCACGCCACCTCACGTGTAGAGGCACGGAAATATAGAAGCTGGGATTGCATTTTTCTCTATATGAGTACGTTGTGCAAACTTCTACGTCTTCCGCGTGTTAATGTAATTAATGCCATAGTCACAGTGAATGGAGCCTTTCCGCTGAAACATTTGGATGCCACCTTCAAAAATAAAGCTTATTTTACCCTTTTCTTTCTCTCAGATATGCTACTCGTGCTATTCATTTCTTGGTCTCCAAACTCGCGCACTCACAGCCTCTACAGAAATCGCATTTAGAAGGAGCCATAACTGCCTGCGCTAAAAGTAGCTTATACAGCCCCCCTCATATACTCCTAGTCCCAGCATTTTGTCCTACTAATACGGTGGTTATAGGGCTTTGAGGGGTGGGGAAACAGAATAGGCAGATGAAAATTTTTATAGAAGTAAGATATATGTGAACTATAATTATCTGACTGCATAACGGTAAGTTGGACATCAGGTAAGTTGATGTAGACAACCTCCTAACCAACATTTTTATTTTTCGGGAATTTCAAGAAAACTGCAATTTTATAATCGGGTTTTTCGCCATACGTTAAATGTTAATACACATTAGGAAAATCTACAGATATAAATCAACAACACTTCTAACTACAGGTAAATTAAAATGCATTTAGCAGTTATTAAAGTATATTCCACTGCGTGTACTAATTCTCCACCCACAAAACCCTATAACCACCGTTTTCGTAGAACAAAATGCTGGGAGTAGAGATTAATGAGAAAGGCTACATAAGCTACTGTTGCCCAGTCTGCCAATGATGTCAGCTGAAAACCCACTTCTTCCATGAGCTGATATCATGAAGGTTGAGGTTGGATTTAATTTTTCCGCTTAGGGAGAAAATTTGTGAATATTTAGATATGAAGTTGGCGTAAAATGAGGCTTTCTTAATGAGCTTAAATCACTAGTCCAAGCATCTTACTTATAACCTTACTATCTTACGCATTTTCTTGTTGTATTAAAAACCATCAAAATATCGTTTCGTGCATTCGGAGATTTCATTTGTAGTACGCATTATCGGTAGACACCATGGATGTTCATTTTTCCAGTTCACGAAAATATGTATTCTTTCAACGTATTTGGCGCTCCTAGGAGATTTTATCGACCATCAGGCAAGTACTTTGTGAGATGAGCATTATTCGTGCGAAAAGGCCCTGAAGATAACTATCCACTAATATGTTTCTTTCTGGTAAAATGCGTCTTCTATTGACAACATTTTTATTGTTGAATATATAGGTGATCCCTTATGTGTCAAGTAAAGCTCATTTGCACTTATTTCTGGACTATATACAGAGAGGGTGTTATTCTTTCGTTCAAAAAATAGTATTCTAGCCGTTCTGTTCATAGCAGGATATTAGAAAGAATGTGGTAACATGGAGGACCTGAGAATTGACGCCAAACACTGCCTGACCTTTTGCCCTCTGTTATTTTCGTCGAATGTTCTACCACTTGCCACAGTGGACGTGATTGCCGGCTGTGCAGTGTACTTGCTCCTTTCATGAAGCTGATTTGCACCAAAACACATGTTGTAGTCGGCACAAACTTTAAGGTCATTCGTTTGCAGTTCTACCCCACTGCCGGAACGCACATTTTCACTCTATCTCTTTCTCTCTGCGTGCATTCGAATCTGAACTTTCGAGAGCCACTTCTAGGAATGTTTGGCAAGGATGACTTATATGGCTACCTTAAGAGAACATAACACCCAGCTATGCAGATACACGCCTGTGGGAATTCCGAGGCATACTAGAAAGTCTTAACTGACAATAAGCCACACTATTCTTAGCACATTCGCTTAGGCCGTACTGACAGTATAGCCAGTGTGTTGGACATTTTTCTACCGTTTCGTAGATTTTCGACTTTGCTCATGGCAATGTACCAGATGATTCACTCTAATGAGCTCTGAAATCTTATAACAACAGGAACTTGTAATTCCATTCTTACGGTGCGTGAAGTGCGGGCCATATCTAGAATACAGGAATGAGTGAACTCAAGGCTGACTAAAGCAAAGAGAAGTTTTTGAGAATGATACGAACAAGGATCATGCACAAGGCTTACATTTTAAACATTTGCTTTGACAGAAGAAGGCGATCGCTAAAACGTGAGGCTTATTGGCCTGACGTTTCGGATTCTCGTTCGACCCCCTCCCCCCACCATCAGATACAGCCGCAGATGAGGGCGTTGAGGGTGCCAGTGGGGATCGAACCAGACCACACCTTAAAGAGGCCGAAAATTTCGAGCGAGGTGACTTGAGTCTTGGTCATCTGGCCCGCAGTCGATTAACATGCGCAATGACTTTGTGGCCTAATATTACAGTAGGTTGTATATCTGATGGAATGAGAAATGTTCATTAAATTTACTTAAGGCGCAAAGTGCAGTTTATTAGGATGTTTGGCTGATTTGCTTGATTTAAGCCGACCTAATTGTGAAAAACTCGAGGCGTTTGGCGGGATTTGAACCCGCGTAGTAGAGAAGGCAAAGTGCTGTTTGTTTTAAATGGGCTTAGCACAGATCAGTATACAGGGGGAAGCTAAGGGTGCAATTGGACCAAATCCAAAGTTTTGTGATAAAAACGGAACTTCCTGCGCTAGTAAACACTGCGGAAAAAATATTCTTGTTTCTGCGTTTTGTAGTATAAAAGAAACTTTTTAATTAACATGTGTTCAGAGAACTGTTAATTTTGTTTTGCGTTCATAAAATTGAGGTTAATACAATTACGAAATAAATCATTATCGTCGAGGAAACAAGACCGAATTACGTTTAGACAAATGTCATTTTTAAAATCGGCTAAGATTTAGGCCATTGAATTGAGAATTAAACTTATAAGGCCATAGTTTGTTTTGTAGCACCGAAAATAATTGATTTCGGTGAGTAGATGACATTTTAAGGCCTATTTCTGTTTACTGCTCAATGCCCTCATTTATTCAACCATTTTGAACAGAACACATGTAGACTGATACCAGTTGTTGTACTTGTTGGGCATTAAATTACGCATTTTTCAATTTACATACATGAAGAGAGGGTGTATTTCTATTTTGAAATGTTTTTAAATTACCGAAAAACTGTGAACACTACCGGCAATTACACTTGAAGTCTAGTCTTCCAATCTAAATGCTGTAGGAATTTTGTCCAGGGAAAAGCTCACATAGATCTCACAAAATGATTTAACGGCTGTAGATCCAATTGCATATTTTATATGCAGCATTAATAAATTGAGTCATGATGTACGGTAAATGATTATTTACCAGACAAAAATTTCATCATGTTTTTTTCAAATTCTTCAAGTATAACATTTGAAGAAGGCGTAATTCGCTATCACAGTAGCAGTAGAAAGAATAGTTTTGTGCATGCTTTCTATAAAATGACGTTGATAATCAAAGAGCAAAATACAAGCTATTTAAATACCCATTTGTGTGCAGCGTCTAATTTTTGTTGGCGGTTAGGAAGAAGCTCGTTCCAAAGTCGGAATCCTGCCGGTTAGACAGTACGATAAGCTGTATTACAACCCCACTTGAGTAATTTGCTCGACTGTAAAAAGCTCTTTTTTAGAATTTCGGTCGACATTTCAGGAGATAGGAAATCTACTGTAAAGACTCGGACGTGGACCCACAAAGATTCACCGTTTCATCTACGACGCCAGCGATGAATGTCGGAACCGCCAAGTGGAGTAAGCACGGGACTGCGTTGCAAATGCACCTCTGGTGTTCTTATCACCTGCGACCGCCAATGATGATGAGTTCAAGCGAGAATTCGGAAAGACAGACCAATAAACGCAGTGCTTCAGCGATCACATCTTCTTCTGAACTACCTCCTGAGCCTCGGCCATCTGCTCCCATCCGCAAGTGTTTGTTATACTATGTTATAAAATGTTGTTCCATTATTAGCAATTCTAAATAATAATTACGGCTCGGCTACATCTGGGCCAACATGTATAACACAAACTCAAATGCCTAAACTGGACTGCAATATGGCCTCCAAATGTTTAAAAATTCAAATGGGAAAGTAATTCGGTTTTTAGCATTCGCCATAACACGGGCACCGGGCCTAATATATGTCGCAGCCACACAAAATTGCTTTTGAATTGAAGAATATTTTAAGAATTCAGGCAACATTCTTGGACGCTGTCGTGCTTAAGCCAATGATCTACTCTGAGGCTAATTACGGTAGTTAGTTAAGCTTTATATGTTGTGATACAACTGAATGCTCACAAAAAACTTCCCTGGGAATGGTGGAGAAAAAAACGTTCGAAGTGACAATGTTTTAAATGGAATAAATATGCAACAAAAGCGTTGATCTGGTCGTTGACTTAGGATATTTTGTCTGAACTTGATATAAACAAAGGCTACTAACGTTTCATGCGCAAGGTTTACATTTTTACCATCTACTGTATCTTTATGTAATGAAATTATTTCCCTTTTATTGATAATCTTTAATAATAATTAGGGCTACTTTGTATAAGGAGACTTGTGACCCCCAAATGGACTGTACTATACCATGCGGATGTATGCCAGTTCCTATGAGGAAGTCTGTCCGTTTTCGTCCTTCTCAACAAAAAAGGACATTAGGCTACATATATACCACCACCGTAGAAAGTGCTTTTGAATTGAAGAATATTTTAAGAATTCAGTCAGTATTCTCGGACGCTGTCGTGTTAAAGGTGCCAATCGAAATCTGAATAATGATCACGGTAGCTGGTTTAAGGAATTTTGTTGGATCAAAATGAATGTCCGAAAAAATCTTGTTAGACAATAATGAACTGACAGCGAAAAAACATGTACTAGTAAATTAAATGTAATGAGGCTGTAGCAAAATTGTGTGGACCTGATAGTTGTCTTAGGACATTTTTTCTGACAGGTTCCCAGGACCAAACAACTAGTTTTGGTGGGAACCTACGGGCATGAGGAGTGTTTCGACTGACTTCCCAGGGAACTGTCATGTCCTGCTAACGCAGTGGCAGGACCAGTTTGATTGAGAAGAAGTAGTTTCGATCAACAGGTAGCGCAGTGTACGAGTATTTCGTGCCCGAACACGTACCCGGAAGGATGTCTTGGGGGCACACACGGTGGACCGCACCAAATAAATATTTAGGAACGCCTGAGCACCGCCTTGTGTTTTCCTGATTTATCCGCCATCTAGGAAGGTGATCTGGCCGTTAATTGGCCTTGCGTTTACCCAATCTACTTGCATTCGTCAGCGCATGTAAAGTATAGCGAGCGTTGCATGACAGATGCGTAAGTTGGTAAAACAATCCTAACTGCCCGCATACTGGCGTGAACTCATTTACAAAAACGTAGAAATACTAAAGAAAAGCATTAGACATATTAAGTACGTAAAGAAGAATAAGGAGTACTAAGTGTTTGTTAGGAAAAATAAAATTGTCCCGATAATCCTCAAGTTCCGGAGAGTTAGAGAATAGCTATAAAATAGAACAATTAATTTAAATTTTTTCTTAAGTTGAAAAATTTAAGTAAGCAGGTTCTTTATATAAAAAGAATTTTCCTTAAGTCAAATTCTTTTATACATATCACCATTAATAGATAACTATTTATTTCATATCTTCATCTATTCATCCATCAATTGAGATTCCGTTTGACGTTATATTAAAACCTTTAAAATAAGATATACTTCAAGAACATTTACCGAAATAATGAGCTTTGGATATGAGTTCTTGTAAGGATGGACAGGTGGATCATATTTAGAAATGCCTCATAACAGCAAACCACATTGTCGAGCATTAAGAGCGTCCGCAACATAATTCTGATATTGTTAGTATGTTAAATAAAAAGACCTCTATAATAAGTAACCTCTTTAAAAGG
This sequence comes from Dibothriocephalus latus, assembly GCA_900617775.1. NCBI lineage: Eukaryota > Metazoa > Platyhelminthes > Cestoda > Diphyllobothriidea > Diphyllobothriidae > Dibothriocephalus > Dibothriocephalus latus. The sequence goes on along the minus strand of UYRU01043915.1, from coordinate 11,926 downwards.
TGCTTTAATTAGATATTTAGCCGACGAATGTCTGCGTATATTAGCTTTGTCTAAGGTAATTCCAAAATGAAATTGGAGAGTTTTAACATATTTTTTAATTTAGCTGTAGATAAACGATTCCGTTTGCCTAGAAATGAAAGAACTTACGTTTCTCTTTAAAATATATTATTTTCGGCCGTAGTGGATTACTTCTACGATCTGTCATAAGTTTGCCTGTTTATTTGTCTGCTTTGTCTCTAAATAACATATAAGCGGAACGTTAAGTTTACAAAAATGTATATTTCTATATGACTTAAATTTCATATGACCTGTTTTACATTAGTCTAACGGTAACATATACGGACAGTTTGCTTATTTGCCATGTAGGCGATGCGGCAAAACAAAATGTAACGAAAACCTTTTTGTTACTGTATTCTGTGCAAGAAACTTCACAGGTTTGCGGAACCTAAATTTTAAAACTTAAATCTTTCTTGTTTTCTGAAATTGGCCTCATTTGAACCCACTTGCATCTGAACAATTTCAGTCAAACTATTCCGGATCTGGAAGGAATATTTTTTAAACTTTTTACTTACTTTGGAATCCTCCTATAGAATAATGTATAATAATAAAAATTTTGCTTCTGTCCTATCTAATAGCATAGGAAAATCCTTCGATATTAGATAACTCTCAATTTGCCAAAATTAATGCACATTATCCTGAATAAACTTAACTACAAGGATGATCTTCCTAACAAAAAAGCTTTCGCAGGATTAAATCTACCAACAGAATCAAAATAACGTGAGAAAATATATGCTTAACTACCGAGTCAAATTTCGTCATAAAAGTTGCATGCAACACTCACCACACCGTAAATTCATGGACGCAGCTTAAAGTGGCGTGTACTGGCAAGGCATCCTTGGCGCGTAGAAGTGATAGAGAATGCTTTGTGGGACCGCTAATTTTGAGGTCGGCCGCGTTACACGTCCTTTCAGCGTTCCAACGCAGGCGTCGTTTGATTGCATTTAAAATATTGGATAAGGAGGAAGACGTGTCGAGCATCGGATCGACTGATTCATTGTTTGGAGCTTTCAAGCTCTTACAGTAGTCCATCTTCAGAGCTCTTTTTCATTCATTCGCGATTTATAATATTTTCACCCCTAGAGAGCAAAGATATAAAACAGACTTTTTTGTGACTGACATTTTCGTCATTACTAGCCGTACCCGATTGCTGTACTTGTGAATAAAACGTGTTATATATATTCCTGCTTAAGCAACGCTACCTTAAGGCAGACGAGTTCTGCATCTAATATCGCCATAGAGCAAATGTTACCTGCCATTTAGAAAAGAGTATATATACAGTTGCCTTTCTATTGCATGGGAACAAAACTCAGTCTGTGCAAGTTCAGCCCTTTCTATGTTTTCTTTTGGAAATCATTTCGTTTTATACAGCCATTTTCTTGTCCAACCTTGTGAACGTCTAAGAAGGTAAGCTGGTTATCCCATTCCCTTTCCATCCGTTTATAGAATTAAAATTGGTCTATTCTCTCATTCGTTCTTAATGTTATGCTGCGACAGGCAACAGCTGACAAGCAGGCACGAAATAGTTTGGTTTCAAAAACATTCCAGCAGAATTTGAACGCTTTAAATTGGCGCCAGGGAAAAATGCTTAAAATTCGTAACTCTTACTAAAGCTGCACTAGCAATAGGTCTCGCTGCCCTTGGCGCCCTAGGTTTTGTGCGCGTTGGCGGTGTTGCCGGTGCATTCTTGTTTTTGTACCAATTAGTACGATGCCCATTTTTATGGGGGTAATGCATCATGTGATTTAAATAAATGGATCGCGGAGCGATACTTTTTTTCTTCGATTTTTAAAGTGCCCTGTTCGAAGGCTATGTCACAACTAAAATAGGGTGATACTTACTTTGAAGTTGGCTTCAGCAAGGACATGGGCATACACAGTGAAATTTATAAGAAAAAGGGCTACTAAAGGTTTCTTTACAAGGATTACGCTTTTAACCTTTGCTGTAACTTTATATCATATATGTTCGTTCCATTTATTAATGACGTTAAATAATGTTTAGGGCCACCATGTACATGCATTCAGACTCCCAAACTGGACTGTTTTATGGGCTATGCATGTTTTCCAACTCTCACGAATAGCTGGTTCGTAAAAAGGCCATTTAAATTCAGCCAGAATTCTCGGACACTAGAGTGTTAAAGCCGGCCATACAAATCTGGATAATGATTATAATAGTAAACTATCGAGATACTTTAAAATGAAATCAAACTCCCGTTAGAAAGTCTCAGTTGTGTATGACTAAATGGCAGTGAGAAAACCTGCAAAATAATAGCAAGTTGAATTTTACACAGCTGCAGAATAATATAGAGCAGCCGGAAGCTCATGAAAACTGCCGAAATAAGTGAAAGTTTAATAATCATTCGTAAATCAGCACTAACGCATGTACGAATACTTTGAAATACTAATGAAAAACCATAGGCAAATTCGAAGGTTTAAAAGTAATATTATATAGACTAATTGCTTGTTTGAAAAAATTGAATTTTAAATGGAATATTTAAGTTCCACGGACGCACAAAATAGCTACAAAAAGATAAATAAATTTAAATAAAATCATCCACAACACTTCCTTCATATTCAAACAAAATTCCTTTCGGTAAATTTCTTTATAGATATTCTGGGTATTTAATTACAATAAGTTTCAGCTCGTTTTTGGAATTCCAACAGAATGTCGCCTCTTTTCAGTGTTTTCAAGTTACATTATATAACTATTTATCCTCTTTGATGTGTATATTTAAACCTTTAAAATGAGCTCGTTTTTAAAGAATTTGCCAAAACTCATAATCGAGCTGAAGGAAGATTAGTTATTTAGATTAGTTAAATAACTTTTTGTTATAGATTACCTGCCTGAAAAGCACTTTTACCAGTCATTCAGCCTATGACAGAACTCACCTGTTGCCTTATATTGGAGTATTTTTCATCATACTTGATAAATTCTATGGCTCGTTCGAAGATTACAAATCCAAAAAAGACCGTTCGAATATATACTAAGCGAAATTTGTAAATTTTCCGTCTGTTCCGTTTCTTAATTCCGCTTTTACATTTTGAAATGTTTACATTTGGTAACTGTCTTAGATTGGCAACATATATCTTTTTAAAATTGAAAGTGTTCCTTGTTTGGCTATAATTATGCCATTCCTTAAACTTGGTTTCATATAATTTTCATCAAATTAAGATTTACCTTTTCGGTTCTGGAGGGGATGTTTTTTAAGCTTTTTTTTCTTATATTGGGTTTTTCCCATAGCACAAAATATAAAACAATTAACGTTATCATTCTAGATAGCATAGGAAATTTGTTCGATATCAGGAAACTTCCGATTTCGTCCAAAGGCTGCCTAGTTCCTTTAAATAAACTGAACTGAACGGACAGGTTTCCTTACTTAATAGTTAACTCAGGATCAAATGCGCACATTAGGTAAAAAATAACGCAACCAAATGTATGCTAAATTACCAACTCTAAATTCGAGCAGGACTGTGTATTAATTGCCTCACCTAATGTAGTGTTACCCTGGTACTTTACTAAGTACGTCCAGCCTGACCGAACTGCAGGACTTAGCTCACGTTGGTGTGAAACAACCGCGCGCGAACCATGACCAGCGTGTCGATTGACTTCCCAGAAAATTGACATGTCTCGCCAATGCAGTGGTCGGCATATGAAAAGAGAAAGCCCAGTGGACATCATCCTCAAAGATATTTTCTTTATTCATGCCTGTGTAAGGTAGCAGTAGGCAGATATTTCCTGGTCTGAACAGATGCAGCCAAAGCGTATTTAGAATTGGTTAGGCTGATGAACAATTTACTCGGGCGATGAGTGCAGGCGACGAGGAATCACGTTCCTAACTGGGGCAGCAGGCGTTTTATGTCTCACACGGTTTAAGAGTGCATGCTGGGATGCGATAGTACGCTCGAGAATGATCTAGCAGTAGTTCTTAAAATGCCCGATTTTATGCCAAACAAGAACATTTTGAGTTACAGTGTAAGCCTATTTACCTTAAGGTTTCAGCTTAAAGTATCAAGTAAGAAGCACCCAACCATCGTCTGTGGTGGTGATCGCGTATACTGAGAGAACTTGAACATTTCCAGCATACTTGTAATGACAAATCAAAAGATAATGCATATAGTATTCAAGCTGAGGCCCCTGAACCTTAAGGTTATAAATAACCCTGCAGAGATAGATTGCCTTACTTCAGGGAGGACCTGAAAAAGCCAACATAATTGCTTTGCCTGTTATTGCACCAGATCTGACAGAAAACTCCAGATGTTTCAACTGTAGCCTGCAATATCTGCGAAAGGTCCCTGCACATAAGGCAAATTTTCGACTTCCTGTAGAATAATAACGGGTTGGTTACTGTTCACGGCAGTATATCACACATGTAGCTCTTTTCGGTTTTTAATCCTCTCTTCAGTAACCAACAAGAAACTGCATTCAGCCATAAAGGGGAGAATCTCAGGGCTAGTAATGGTCACAATGTTCTGGTCGGCCGTCGGAAGCGCAAAATGCAGTCTTCAACCTTCACGTGAAATGCCCGCAGGTTTTCATTTGCTACTAGCCTTCAAGGTGAATTGACTGGACAAAAAATCCCTGCTGTCAATGTAACTGCCGATGACTTTTTGCAGTGCATTACTTGTAGCTGTCTTTACGAAATGTAGACTGGCATTTACGAACCTGGTAGCTGAAGCCTAACATATGCTGGTTAATTGGGCCTTTCTTGCTTTAGCTTTGCTACAGCTATGTTTCCAGGATTAATGCCGCTGAAAATAAGAACACGAAAAAAGAGAATAAGTCCGAATCCGTCGAATACGGATGTGAAGAAAATAATTAATTTTTTCCATGCGAGAAATAGAAAGGCAAATATGTATAGACACAGAAACAGAGTACCGATAAGAACCAGGGATTGGTTTTATCAGTTTTGGAAGAACTCGGCGACTTTTGCAGGTGTAAAACTCATGTCAGAGAGAGAGCAAGGCTCGAGGTCACCAAGATATCTAACCTCCCGAACCAGGAGGTTCCGCTGTCAGAGTTGGGTGGAATCCGTGCGTTACAATAAACTGTGCGGATTTGATTTAATTCCTGGCTTCGAATGGGGGTGGTGCGAGCGCCAGGGCTTCTGAAGCCTTTGTTTTGTTGTCGTGGATGCAAGCCCCACCGAGGACGCCGAGCTTTTCATGATTTGGTTAAATTAAACGTTCCAATTTGCCAAAAACGTTTACAGACAAGGAAAAATGAGGTGCCATTTTTTTGTTTCCTACCCTTAAGCCTTTGTACGATTGCCTGTGTGACGACGGAGCGGGACAATAATGCCTTACAGTCCCATCAGTAAACGCCTTTCACCATAAAAAATAAAAAAATAAATCGTTGGGTTTTTGGCGTTGAATTTCAATAGGTATCTATTTTTGATCACTTATAACTGCAAATGGAATTGTAGAGCCTGATAAGAAGACTATATCGACGTTTTCAAAAAAAGTAATTGGCTTTCTTGTACAAAAAATATGCCTGACTGCAGTCTGGGGCAGAAGAGCCCAAGAAAGGTTACTTTAACAGTGATGGTTTTTTTAAGAATTAAAAACGAGAATATGTAAGACAGTTCAGCTCTGTAAAACCATGGCGTCCATGGACAGTAAACGCAGCACTGGCGCATTGTTCGTGAATAAGCTGAAAGAAAGAACATGGCAAAAATAAAAAAGTCTGAATCCACCAATTTCGGTAATGAAGGAAAGCACATCTTTTCCCCTGAAAAAATACAGAGGCAAATAAATATAAACAGAAGAAGGGTACCGATAAGGACGACGGATTGCAGCCTCGGCAGATGTTACACCCTTGGCAGGGAGAAGAAAGCTTGAGTATAGCAAAACTCTGACCTCCTGAACTAGGAGTTTCCCCTGTCAGAGTTGGATGGATTCCATACGTTGCAGTAGGTTGAGCGGATTACTTTTTCCTGGCCTGATTTTCTTCGCGACTTTGAATAGGTGTGGTGCGAATGGTAAGGTTACTCAAGCCTTTGCTTTGTTGCCTTATTTTTTGCCCACTGAGGCCACGGAAATTTTCAAAATTTGGTTAAATTAAACGTTCCAATTTGCCAAAAGAAATTTTAAGACATGAAAGACTGTTTTATATCCTTATTCTTAGTACGATTTCCTGTATGACTACAGAGCAGGACGAGAATGTCTCATAGCCAGACCGATGAACGCCTTTAACCAAGACAAGTAAATAATCTTTGAGCTTTTGGCGTTGAATTTCAATAGCTATCTATTTTTGAGCACATATTACTTAAAAGGGAATTGCAAAGCCCGGCAAGACGACTATAGCGACGTTTCTAAAGAAAGTAATTTGCTTTTATAGTGAAGCAAATATGCGTTACTGCACTCTTGGACAGAAGAGGCCAAGGGAGTTTTTTAAAAATACCAACGAATTGCAAACGAAAATATATACGACAGTTCGGTTCTCCAAAACCACGGCGTCTACGGACTGCCTCTTGTGGGTGACCTAGCTTAAAGAAAGTTAGCAGACTTTCGAAGCGTCTATCGCGCCCGCTCCTATATCACGCATCTAGGACTGGCAAAAATGACCCTGAAGACACCAGCCATTCCTCCCCTTTGGCTCGTTTTCTTATTCGAAGAGACGAAGTGGGCCGCAAATTGGCGGGAGAGTGTAGTCTGTAACTAACTATTGGAGAAGGGGTGGGACGAGATTTAGACGACCGGAGATGGGCGTGAACTCACTAGCTGACGGCACTAAGCAGTCTGTCTACGCGGGCCACGCACGAGTCAGTCCCCAATACGTGTACCACTTTTATTATCTCTTGCAATGTTGAGAGGAAAATAAAGCTTCGATAATGTAGGAGCCTGTGTCTCGCGGTTGTAACGGTGAGACAGTGTTTGATGTTGGTCGCGTGACCTCCGACA
>UYRU01043907.1:7824-19454 GCA_900617775.1 Dibothriocephalus latus | reverse complement strand
CGAAAAAATGCAGAATTTATAAATTTATCAAAGAAGACAGTAAAAACAAGGATAATGATGATAAATTTATGTTGATGACATTCGATTAATACTTATCCAGTAAGACTTAAGTTAACAGAATATGTTGAATAAAGGACATTCAATAAATACTTATCCAGTAAGAGTTAAGTTTACAGAATATCTTGAATAAACAAAAAAAGTTCTTTCTATTTATAGAAAGTGGTTGCTTCAAGTTTTCAATTTAACACAATATCTAAATTTATTGTTCAAATTCATAGCGCTTTTTTAACGTTTACAAAATCAAGGGAATTATCGAGATACTTTTTTTTCTTTACAAACTCTTAATAATTCCTATAGTTCCTTAAAGTACCTAATATGCCTTAGTATACGAATGGATTTTGCGGATTCAAGTAAAATAAGGTTCATCAAAATAATAAACTGCATTTTGCAAAGGATTTCCATTCTGATAAAAGCACCATCTCTGTTTAGGTGTGCAGAACCCTAATACTCAAATAATTTACTGGGTCTACGCCAAGTGTATCTGATGGTTTATTTAACAATCTGAGCTATTTTTCGCCAACCCATTACGTATGTAAATTGGAGATAGCCAGTTAGGTGACTACGGTCGTGTAGGTGGTCAAAGCCGTATAAAATGTGTGAGCGCATGCATCCGCTAAAGAGAACGGGACATTTTCGTGGTACGAAAAAAATTCCCTTTGAACAACTGTAGTTTTCAATGTTCTAGGCAGTGATTTAATTTAAAATAAAGGAAATACCAAACCTGGAACACAACCGACAATGTTGTTTTCGTTGTTTTCGTTGAAGGTTGCACATAAAAACGAGTACGTACGAAAATAATATTTTAAGATTTACGCATCTACTTTTACTGCCGTTGTTAAAGTGCGTGCATATTAAGAATTCGGAGGCATATCCTGACTGAATAGAACACGGATTATCTGTCAAAGTTACAGTGGTCACTGATTTCTACCTGGGTCAATATCCGCGGCTTTCTTTTTAACAGATTATGCGCAAGTTGCGCAGAATATGTGTGGCCGCTACTGAAATGTTTTATATCTACTGAGGAAACGCTATTATTTGCAAAGCTTTCGACATAAGTTCGAAAATCAATTATTAAATGCTGAAAAACACTCTTTCCATTGAACTGACCGATATGTTTTACGAAGTGCTGTCGGAGTGCCCTTTATACGGAAGTTGAGCAGAAATTAAAGTAAAAAGTCTGCTCATTAATTGGTTAGTCGGATTAATGGGACTTTCCTCGAAAGAGGTCTTAAGGGGCAACGCATGTTTAATATCATATCATGATTCCTTTATCATGGAAGACAGAAATTTGTAGGCTTTTTAAAATTTAAAAATAGACATTTAGCACATTCTACGATGTAAACATGCGTGGCCTACCTAGGAGACCATGGAGAAAATTTATCGCAGAAACACTAAGGACGTCAAATGTCGATGCTTGTTATTGTTCACATTAGGACTTACAGTTAAGGTAAAAAGGGAATATTAATGGACAGTGGTAATGTAGCCTATTCATCCGTAGAATCGACAGTTAAACCTTATACGTCGTTGGTAGGTTTAAAATAAGTTTGCATAAATTGCAAAAAATAATAGAAGATAGTTAATCTGTTAGTGTAGCAGTGTGTTTGCGCAATGGTGGGGAAGTGTATAATTTCAGAAAAAAACGTGGGTAATACCAGGTAAATTAGACGTCTTCAGTTTGAAAAAAATGGTTTTTAATAACTTTTGTTATTCGTGTTCGCCCAAGTAATTTTGTCGCTCCTGCTTTGGCATGCTGAAAAACCAATCTGATATTCTGCAGCAAAATAAATAATTTATTTTTACCCTTTTGAGGCCAAACATTATTGGAGATAGTCAACAGTGCAAAGTTATGAGCTTGTGTGAGGCATGCTTTTTTGAAATCAAAAACAGGAAACGACGCTGATACTTTGTTTTAACGGCCACTTATGTGCAGGACACGAGAGCACAAATGGATACAGTAAAATATTTCGTTTTTTCCTCGCCAGTTAAACGTAGGATTGTAGATCGGGGAAGTCAGAGTTGGCTATGTCTGAGCGCTGACCCGAAAACGTCAGTTTTTCAATAAAAATACACTGATTAAACAGTTCAGGGACATTATTTATGGCTAAGGGGAAATCAGTGGCTATTTAAAGGAAATGATTAACAAAACTCCACCGTGCACAATATGTGGATCGCCACATGCAAAATACCTGACGAAATTTAATTTTATTGTTTGGCATAGAAGTTCTTCAGTTGCATATAATCAGTTTCGGCATTTTACATTTTTTGAGTTTGCTCTTAAATGCGAATGATAACATTTTAGCAATTATCAGACTCAGAGTTCTCCTATAACCATTTAACGGCACGACCTCGTTTCTACAACAGATAAATGTGATTGCCGAGTCATGAAAAGAAAAATATATATTTAGGACCCATAAAAGTAAGTTGGCTATTGCCAATGTATGTTTTTTTCGCGTAAACTTATTTTTTTCATCTCGCGGACTAGACCGCAATATTAGTCTTGCAGGTCGTAAAAACGAAGGGTTGACTGATTGCACTTATGTCGCACGAAGGAGCCTTTTGCGGCGTTTCTTGAAAGCTTGTTAGCACCGCCTTGTTCTTTGTCAGGATAAATGATTTGCTGGACAGACATTTAACGACGCATTCAGAAACTGTTTGCGTTTATCAGCGGAGGCGAGAAATAAATGCAGGCTTGCGGTTGAATCGCAGCCAGACGTTGCTCAAAACCGTCATGCAGTTTTAAGTATGTGATACAACAGCTTATAAGTTGTTAAACGTGCTCTTATAGTTGGTCAGTGACGGGTCTAAATGCCAGTCAGTGGTATGCAGTAGTCGCCGCAGACCATGCAATTTTCATAGCTTTGTATAAATTTGATCATTACTCGAATACCAGCGTAAATGCATCTAGGAAAATTTAGAAATAATAATGAACTGCAACAGGCATGTAAGGTACTAAGTGTTTGTAAAGAAAAATATAGAAAAAGGAAAAATGAAATTTTCTCGATAATCCCGTGATTTTGGAGACCTTAAAAAGAGCTATAAATTAGAACAATAAATTTAGATATTGTGTTAAATTGAAGACTTGAAGCAACCATTTCCTATATATAGAAAGAACTTTTCTTAAGTCAAGATAATCTGTTAACTTTAATCTGACTGGATAAGTATTTGTTGAATGTCATCACAAAAGTTGTCAACTTTTTTCCTTGTTTTCAGTGTCTTTATTGATAAATTGATTAATTCTGAATCTGGTCGGCGTTTACAACAAAACCTTTTTAATAAGATAGATATAAAGAGCATTTACCGAAATAAAGTGTTTTTTATATATTAATTTTAATGAATATGGCTACGTTTTTGATATCCATAAATGCCTCAAAACAGCAAACCACATTGCCGATGGTAAATCTTCTCCGCAGTGGATTTGTGAAACGACTATTACTAAGACTAATGTAAGAAAACTTTCCATAAAAGGTCACCTCTTGGAAAGTGCTTTGATTAGATTTTCAGCTAACGAGCTTCTGCGTATATTAACTTTTTCCAACGTTATATTACAATTATATTTGAGAATTTTGAGTATTTCTTTAAGTTTTCTGATGAAAAATGATTCGATTTGACTGTAGATGGAGGAACATTCTTTTCTCTTTATAATGGATTATTTTTTGCAAAAGTGGATTGATTCACTTTCTGATATAATTATGCGAATTCAAAAAAACTGGTCATATACAATCCCATTATTGAAATACGTATTATTCTTCTGTCTGTTCTTTTTCTTTTTCTTTTTCTACACGACTTACATTCAATAAGGCCTTATTTGTCTGTAATTCGCCTTATCATGTTCAATATTTTGTTTTTTGTTGCAAGGGCAGCTTGCGCATCATTTATGCATTTAAAGAAACACTTCTGTTGCTGCATTCTGTGCAAAAGAAATTCACTGGATAACTGAACATAGTTTTTGAAATACAAATCTACAATGTAAATGCAAACAAATTTTGATTACTTTTAGCTGGGCTTCACTTGAATCTGTACAATTTTTGACAAACTTTTCTAGTTCGGGAAGAGATATTTGGTATGGGTATTTCACTTATTTTGGAGTTCCTTTATAATATACTCGACATTAACGTGCAGTTTGGTTCTCTCTTTCGTAGTAGCATGGTAAATTCCTTTGATATGAGACAACTCCCAATTTCCCTAAAATTAATGGCCATTTATCTTAATAAACCTAAATAAAACGACGATTTATCTAAATTAAAGGCTTTCGCAGAATTTAATAATCTGAATGAATCAAAGCAATGTTACTAAATATGCGGTAAAGTACCTAGGCTAATTTTATCATGAAGGTTGCATGGTCTTTGGCGGCTACTGTACATTCTACGCATTGATTAGGGATATATTTTAGCAAACGTGAAATAGATAAAACACTGTTTTTTTGTTACTGAAAAAAAGCATAAAATGTAGAAGGCAGGAATTGTGGAGTTCTTTTGTGTTAATGTGTTGAACAGTTGCCCGTTGCTTCGTTATCAAATGCATTGTTACCCTAAGATAAATGAAATATCTTTATCCATGTCAATATTTCTAACACCCCAGTTAACATAATAGGGGAGATAGGGTTTGCTTTCTACCTTGTAACTCATTAATTTTTTGTGAGATTACTTTGCTTGTAGAGCTTTGTTCAGTTGAGTGTCGTGGCATTGGGTTAGGCGGACATTTTAGCGTGGCATGTGAGTTCATGAGGAGAATGGATAAAAATTAATAGAATATGTCCATGCAACTAACTGAAACTATGACCTCGATCCCCGTCGGTAAGTCTAATGTGTTAGTTTGCGTGCTGTATGCATTGTTGCAGCATGGTATATGAGCATAAAATACTAGATAGATAAACAAATCAAGGGCCAAAATATAAGGCAATGCTAGAATAGATTATCAAATTTCTGGTAGTACTGTAGGCTACAAGCTTTTTTTGAACTACGCAAAGTTACTGGGATTTACTAGTTTCAAACTGTGTCTTACGATGGAAGCACTTCTTACTCGAGTGTTCGCCTCTTTGCCTTGTGAACTCCATCCATGATCTACTGAAATCATCCTGGTCGTGTGAAATATTTGCATTTTTGCATATTTACTTATGCATGCATCCATTTCTGCAGTGGCAATAATGCATTGCCGTAGTTCATTTCGTACAAAACTGGGGGTCGTACTGAAACGAGACTTGCGGGAACTTCGGTACGGCAGAACTATAATCCGAGGGCACCTTGAAAAATCTCCCTCGAGGTTAAGCAAGTGGCATCTGAGTATTTACAACGATAGAGCGAATTGCTGCGAGTTCATGAGCAAGAATGCTGCAAACCTGTGTCGACCTAGATTAGGAGATATAGTCCAGAAAAATGAAGCAGTGCGCAAAACAAGGCTCGAGAACGAGGCACTTAAGCCGTCTCACAGACTGGTACATAGCCTTCCATCAAAATGGATGACGAATGTTTAAATATAGGTGCAAGGTCAGTCGGTATAATTCAAGAAATCTGATGTCGAAAGTGACAACACGTTTGGTACAGCAGAGATAATCGTAAGTCATGATCAAGCAACGGGCGAAGCATAGCAAGACGTTCTTTCGAAGGTCGGACATACTGCGCATAAGGAAGACAGATCTGACCTCGATATCGTTCTTGCTGTCAGGATACGAAAAATCTCCTCTTTGAGAGAACAGAACAAATTCACACAGCTTAGACTCTGTCGGAGGCTAGTATGCTATATGTACAAGCACACCTCATAAACCCCGCTGACATTCGATACCAGAACAAGGTATTTGACAACGGACAGCTCAGACACAATATTGCCGATTGACCGACCCACGGTTTGAGCGCAAGAGGAGGTTATAGCCAAACTCTACGGTATCCACAAAGTGCACAAAGGGGATACTTCTCTCCATATTTGTCAAAGGAACAGCAACCTATGGACTGGGACAGTTGCTGTTAATTATGAAACGGAGAAACCAAGAAACATGTGTTGGTGAGAACATTCACAATAAATACCAGTTCTGTCCTTCAAAATAGGACGATGAGTGCACATAGGTTAAATTTCCTCTTAAGAAGTATACGCGTCACCCCCCTTAAATGAACTATTTTCGTTCAGTTCTCGTTCTTTTACAGAAAGCATCCATGTTTATAATTCTCCCATTAAAAGTTGCTACGCATGTGAACTTGATGAATTTCTTAGCCCTACTATAGGAGTCTTTCAGAGCTGCAGGAAGCGTTCACCTTCGCAGCACTTTAAAGCACCGTTTAAACTCACTGTTATTTGTCGTTTCAATGCATTGTTTGGTATAATGGAAACAAGATGAAGGATACTTGATTTTTTGATCCTATGTACTTTTAACGCGCAATTAATTTATTATCTGCGCACTTATTTTTCGAAGTGCAGATGAGCTAATTTTTGACGTTGCCGCCTACTTCTATGTCCGAATTAAATGTTAAGGCCATTTAAATAAAAACCATATTATATGTACAAAAGATGAACATGACAGTTTATATTTACAGTTATGTCTACCTTTAATCAAGAAATGGTCCGAAGAACAATCACCTCTTCATTTGTTCGAATGAACAGTGTAAATTAGATGAAGCTCTTCACGCTAATATATTATTTCAGAGAGCCGGCGAGCGGCGATGATGGGAATAAGGTGATCTTACCTGTATTTAACGGGTGATTAATCATTACTGCATGCGGGTATACAGGTATACAATGACCTAATCATTTTGCTTATTTGAATGCAGGATCCTAATATTTCACGCAGATTCTTCTTATGAGACCACTAGAGCACAAACGTGCCGCTTGCAGTCTTACAAAATTATGCCAGGAACGCATTAATCTCATCTGCACATACTCGTTTTCGACATTGTACATTTCCTGAGTGTGCTCGAAAAAACGAATGAAAACGTTTAAGAAGCCATCAAAGCCGCAGACGTATGCAGACTAAGAGTTCCTCTGTGAGCTTTTAAAGGCGCGACACTGTTTCAAGCACAGGAAAATGTGATTGCGGACTAAACAAAACAAAAATATATCTTAGAGAATTATTAAAATAGATTGGCGTTTGCCGTCTTACCTTCCTTTTACATAACTTTATTTTTTTCCATCTCGCGGAATAAGCCATTGTATAAGATTTGCGAGTTATGAAAACACATGTTTAACTGATTGCAGTTATGTCCCACGATGGAGATTTTCGGGGCGTTTTTTGAAAACTTGTTATCGTGCTTGGTCGAAATAAATAATTTGCCGGACATACGGCAAACGATGCATTCAGAGACTGATTGTGTTCATCACCGGAGACAAGAAATCATTGCAGGCTGGAAGTAAAACGGCAGCCAGAAGTTGCTTAAAACCATAATACAATTTTGGGAATGTGATGCACCAGCTTATAAATTGTTAAACAGGCTCCTATAGTTAGAAAGCGCGAATTTACATACCAGTCAACCGTATGCATTGTACGCAAGGATAATGCATATATTTTCCCAAAAGTTAAGGAGATGAAACTCTGTTATGTTTTCTCTGGGAAAAAGCATGAGAAGTGGAAGGCAGAAACTGTGGAGTGCTTGTGTATTTATGTGTTGTGCAATTGCTCGTTGCTTCGTAATCTAACATATTATTACCCTATGTTAAATGTAAAAAATGGAACATCTCAATATTTCTAACACTGCAGATGCCACAGTAGGAGAGAAAATAATTGTATTCTACCATTTAACTGGTTTATTTTTTTGTGAAATTAATTGCCCTTTAGACTTTTGTTAGCGTGACTGTCCTGACATTGGGTAAGACGGATATTTAACATGTCATGCGAGTTCCTGATGAGCACGAATACGAACCCTGTAACATAGGTTCGTGCAACTTAAACAAACTATGAGTTCGATTCCTGGCAGTAGGTTTAATTAGTTAGTTTGCGTGTTGTACGCATCTTCGCAGCATGGTGACCGAACATAAAATACTGGGTGAGAAATTAATCAGAGGACAGAAGCGATGCGATCCTAGGAGGGATTATTGCATTTCTGGTAGCATTGTAGGCTACATGCTTTCGAGCCTCGCAGAATGTCCGGTGTTTATCACGTCCAAATTTGTTTCTTACGGTGGTAGCACTTATTATTCGAGCGTTTGTCTCTTCGCCTTCAGCAATGTATCCCAGAACTCGATTGCTCACTTATATTAAAAATATATCAGGAAAGGATGCGTTGAGATCACCTCAACACATGTGACATATTTCTCCTTCGTTTCATTGCAAAACTCGGGTTCGCACAATAACGAGACGCGAGGTACTTCAGTACGGCAGACGCATAATCTGAGTTCGCCTCCAAGACTGTCACTTGATGCTATATTAAAGTCATTTGAGGATCTACGACGGTAGAGCAGTCTGCTGCAATGTCATAGGCAAGGATGATGCAAAGCAGTTTTAACAGAGGGTGGACGATATATTCCAGTATAAAAGGATGCGATGAGAACGAAGTACTTAAGCCGTCTCATACACTGGTACATAGCCTGTTACCAAAGTATTTGACGGAAGTATAAATGAGGGCGCAAAGACATGCCATCCCAATCTACAAAGCTGATGTCAAAATTGTCAACACGGTTGTTGTAGCAGCGGCAATCGTATGCCGTAATGAAGCAACAGGCGAAGCAATTAACATGATGTGACTACGAGTGTCATCTCTCCTCATGGCTCATAGAGTGCCAGACGTTGAGAAAAACGGAACTGACCTCGTGATCAACTGTCGTATTAGACAGACCTGACCACATTTGAAAAGCTAACACTTTTCTGGCGGTAGAGTGTTACAGGAGAAACTAAACCAATAAACGTTGCGGACACGCGAGATCAGCACAAGGCTTTTGTCAATGGAGAACTTGGAAGCAATATTGCCGATTGACCGACCCATGCATGAGAGCAACAAACGGCCCTAGTTTGATTCCACAGTATACACCAAATGCAAAAAATGGAGTACTTCTCTGCAGCCGATCATATTTATCAAAGAAACTGCAACCTAGGAACTGGCATATTTTTTTGTTAATTATGAAAGAGAGAATCACCACGGACACGCCCGAATCCACCAACGCCGGACGTTCTTTTTGAGTACGTACCAGACCCTCGAGGTTATAATCAATGGGTAGGTAAGGCGTGCGACCGTGTGTTCGCTTATCGCCGTAATCCTAGCCAAGGCCATTATAGAACGGTATAATTAACTCGTTTTCTATATAACATACCCAAACCAGACGGAATTTTAATATCTCCAACCAATTGTGACACCGAGTGGTGCCTGTGCAGCCTTGTAGAGAAGTGCACTGATCCTAACCTTTGACCAACTATTTCAGGTAACCTATCTGTATTCAAGGGTTTTAGCTAGCCAACTCGTAAACACTCGTTATTAAAAATAATGCTCGGATAAATCGGGTTGTAGGCCGCAACTATGTCGATTATTTAATCTCTAGCAAAATATTAATTTAAGTGGAAATTATGACACAAAATTTGTGAGGATACTCCTTGGTCGAGCAGAGTTAACGAGAAAACTAACCGTTTATGGGTGACCGCAAATGTTGGATGTCAACATTTGAACTTAACATTTCAAGTTCAGTGATGTGCCTCAGTAAGGCGATGTAGCATAAAAAACAGCATTCCCAGGTAGATAGCTGAAGCGGTTATCTCTATTCCAGATTAACCTTTTTGATGAAGAGAATTGGTGGGACGGTGTCGGCAGTTGTTATGTTTGCAGCTGTATCGCGGCTTAGATAAGCAAGCTTCTCTTGGTTGGCTTAACGTGGTGTCACCTGATCAAGTGAAGTAACGCTTTCAAGCCAGCACATTATTGAAAGATCCAACGACTGACACTAGAGGGTTAACGTGACATTTGAAAACCCCACGAGAGACAACTGTTAGGTAATGCACAGTGAATTGGTTCCTGACATCCGAGTTGATTAAATGTAAGATACGTTTCCGCCGCAAATGCCTAGACCTGTCACTTTTTCTCAATGAAATCTGAGGTCAAATACCTATAAAGGGGACCAGATGTCCCTTATTATTCATATTATATATGCAGGTATTACAGACCACCTACATGAGGAAGAGTGAAGGGCTTTTTCAAAAATTGTGCGGCTCATATCTTATGCTCATGATAAGGCCAATATTTGCACAAAAAGGTAGCCATTCATCTTCACTATACATCTTCATACATCATCTTCACATATACACATACCTAGGATGCGAACCTTTGCCTCGAAGTACCAATTATGTATTTTTTTCAAATTTAAACGCTTAAATCAAGCAACTGGATCAGGTCTCTTTACTTGGCTTAAATCCTTCTGTCTGTTGGAAATGGATTTTGGTATCCTCGAAGTGTGATCATTATTCCCGTATTTCATTTCTAATTATTTCTCAAGTCGTTAGTCTGCCGGTATTTATGATCTGTAAAGGAAATGCAGGCGTTTTCTACCGAGTACTTATCCGCGGTTATCATGCATTCAGCTGCCTACATCTAAATCAGCTTTATCGCTCTCGTGCCTATGCAGGGAATAGTGACTTACCTATCAACTAACATGGAACTCGCGTCTCGTTTACTCCGCTCTTTTTGAGGTTCCCCAGTTTTAAATGTGTAAATTGGCTTTAGTTGTTTTTCGTGGAAATCGGGAATTAGTTAACTAAACAATAAATATTGATCAATGTCCGATATGAAATCTCCGTGGAAGTCCTGTTTGGCAAACTGAGACTATTTTTTAACCTCCTGTTTTATTTTCTAACAATCGCCAGCGCCGGCAGGAGTAAACAGCCTACTTAGTGTTATCAATTACCCTTTGTATTTTTCTTATGGCCCACGACAACCAGAAATCCTCCTGCGTCGCTCTTGTATACACGATTAGACCATGCGTGTACTGTAACATTTATTGGATCAAGCACGTTTTCAAAGCCAATAGATTCTCGACATGCCCGTTCATACTTCAAGGATGAAGCGGCCAATATTCCAATAGGTGAGAATTTGCAGGCAAATACAAATTGCTCTCCACTTTCGTATAAACTCAAATGCAGGCATCCCAAGAAATGTAATTTCAACCTATAAGCCTCTTCTACCAGACCCTACCAAGAAGCAGATGTCATCTATTGACAAAGTACTGAAACGCCTTACGGGGACGAAACTATTTTCAGGAGATACCGCAAAATGTCTGAAACAGTCCGGGGCAAACCTCGCGAAGATCTACGGATGACCCAAAGTTCACAAACCGGAAGTTCCTCTGCGACCGATAGTGTCACTAATCGGTGCGCCAAACTACAGAATCTCTAAGTGGATATTCCGACAACGAAGGATTCTGAAACTTTTATTCAGAACTCTACAGAGTTTTATACAGAAGATAAGGGGAATCACGGTATCCGATGATGAGATAATGGTCTCCTTCGTCGTCGTTTTCCTGTTCACCTCCATACCACTGGATATAGGAAGGCAGTGCACAGAGAAAGCCCTGAAGAGCTATGAGACGAAAGTTTCTGCAACTGCCTTACTTGACCTTGAGGACCTTTGCCTAGAAAAGTATTTTTCGTTTGATCATCAGTACTATCAACAATG
>UYRU01043898.1:8057-19472 GCA_900617775.1 Dibothriocephalus latus | reverse complement strand
ATTATCGATTTTTTGACACGTTTAAAAATGTGGACTGTTCCTCACACTATTTTCTCACGTTTGAAGACGTGTGTAGTTGAGGGAGAGGACAGCCGCAGAAGTTTGCCGGTCACGTACTGTGTAACGGAGTTTCTTTTTACGCCTAAAGCAATTAGTACATTGGTATGTGACTCTACTGAAACAATGAATACTCCATTCATTGAATATACAGAAATATTTTAGGATGATAAATCTATCATGGGAAAGCACTTACTCAAATAGACGGAACAGTAGGAACTAGTCAAAATCGAGATTATTCTGTATTGTTTGGCATAAGATATATCTCGTAGGCGAACCACCAATAATCTGTGCAGCGCCCCGATGGTCTCGAACGCGTAAAACGCTTTCCAGACCAAGTATATAGAGTGTTTGCTTGAACACCGATTTTTCTCTCAGGGTGTACAAATTCTGGATTAATATATATATATATATATATATATATATATTGGATGCCTGGGCGTAGCTTTCTGTGGTCTGCTTTGGGCATTACAAAATGAAGCGTCCATTATCAGGGTGAAATGCTCATTCCGAAAACTCACTTTTATCAATCTATCGAAATACAGTCGGAGCTCCCCAAATGTCATCGTACAAAGGCCAACCAAATTTGGCACATTCCTCTTCATTTCTCATCTCGACAACATGTTTTATACAAAACGGTATAGAAGCTTAACAATGTGTATTATTATGCTCTATTATAGCAACGTAGTGCCTAACTTCAACAGGCTTATCAGAATAAAAAAACGGTTAAAACATTTTCAAATGACTCTTGCCGTCGATAATTGCCAGTAATATCCTAACGATAACCGGAAATTGGAATTTCGTTGGAAAAAATGCCTAAATGACAAATCGATATTTTTCGGTTGATAAACCAAGCACACATCTGTGCCTCAACAGATCCCATACATTAAATTGTGCGTTGAAATACCTGAACGTGCCCGATAAAAACAAACTCGTTCTTCGGGAAGCAATTCAGAAGTAGAAATTTGTTGATAACTTATGTATAACTAGCACATCTGTCTTGATGACCACATTTGCCGCGCATCCTGCTGTGGCTTAAAACCCCAAATGCACAGTAAGGTGACCAAAACGACGCATGCATTGTACCTTAATTTCCAATCGCTTGCAAACGCAATTGTGAACGATAGCTATAAGGGCGAGTTCAGACGCACTGAACTGAAACAGATAATAAAACACTAAGGTGGAAAGAATTCCATAGTTTTTGACAATCTCTCTCATTCGTAAACATTGCCACGGAAGATGTCAGCCAACTTCTCCCAAGGCCATATTTGGAAACAATTTTATCAAGGCACAAACGGGGCAATTAGGACTATCAGGGTTCCCACAAAATTGGACACGGTGGTCTCTGCATGTATTTAGTATTGAGCGATTCTACACAGAAAGTTGATGGTAATTCTGTGAAAATTCAGAATACTGTTTTTTTCCAATTGTTCAGTTATTCGTGCAAGGAGAGACAGCATTCGCAAAGCTCTTCCGACATTTAATTGCACAAATAAAATTTGCCGATTTCGCTTGCTTTCACTTCTTTAATGGACGTTAACAGCATGGGCTGAGGAGTGATGACAGTAAATAATACATTCAAATAATGTTCCTATTGAGAGTCTTGCTGAATACGGTATCAGATAAATCAGATGGACAAAAACACCACGACCGAGCCGAAAAATATTTCCTGTTGGTCTTCATAGAATCAATGAGAACGATTTCTTTTAAGTTATTTGACATATGTTCTATACATTCAGAGGCCAAGTAGCTCTTTCCTTCGAGACACATATGTAATAGTTTTAAATACTATCAGCATACTGGGAATTCGAGGCACTTTTTCATTTGTAGAAAATTATATTTTTATATCCAATATTAAAAACAGGAAAAATATTTTATTCTGAAAAATGGTCGGGATAAAGGTATTTGATTTAGAAATGCCTGTAGTGAAATTTGTGGCGGTTCTTCGGACACAATTGCACGACTATTTATGTTTAACATTTATTTCCGATCCTGATGGATTTCGTCGTCTACTGCATTGCATCATTTATAAATCATCCAGACGGAATTCCCTCTTCCATAAAGAGTTAACTTACAGACGAGATATTTCATAAGGTAGGGCAACGGACAAGCAATAATTCCGTACTTGAGAGAGATATTTTGTATCTTTTAAATGGGGTCTACACTGTGCTGAAATATGGCGACCAAATCGTGACTTATGTAGTCCCTGCGCCAAGTGTTAGTACATTTACTATGGCGCCTTATTCGGACAACTTTTAATTCAGTTTTTGGAACATGTTTTTGGGGATAAAATATTTAAAAAACAGGTACAATAGTCCATTTCGAGATGTGACGTGTAACTGGTTGTTGCACTGTCCACGCCTTCTCTACTAGTTGCGTTATGCCCCTCAACCATTACTGTACGAATTTAGCTCGGTTGATGTTCAACGACTCCTAAAAGGGCCATTTGATAGATGCGTCGGTCCTACACGCGGCCATATCAGGGTACGGCAAGCTTCGATCAAAAATACCGGAGATGAACGTATTTGCAGATAATGGGGTGGCTTTTTTTGTGCCGGTCACCCGCGTCGGTTTTATACCTCTGGCCTTTATGACAGACTTTCAACAACAGACGAAGACCGGTGAGGGAAGAAAGAGAGTGTGGCAGATGTCGCAATAGGCTACGATCACTAAAAACGCGCAAGACCCGACCCAGCACCACCCTATTGTTTAGGTTAGCTGGAAATAGTCGACATCAACGGTGGAACTGTCGTGGTATCGAACGCTTAGCTTTTAACCCAACGCTCGCACGAAAAGAACTGCGCACCTGCTCCTCCGCAGATGATCGGCGACATGTAATCTCCTGCTCCTTTTCGCATTGTGATGCCTAAAAGCGAAAACCCGCAGCCGATTGCTGAACTGCCCGCGCCCCCAGTGGTTGCGTTACGCCGCTCAACCACGGCTTTGTAGATTCAACTAGGTTGGTGTATGACGCTCGCTGGACAAAATCTGCGCACCTGCTTATCCGCAAATGACGCGCTGCAGTCCAGAAATCGGAGCGAGGCACGTTGTTGCTAGGGGTGCAGCTTCGAAGGTGTTTGGACTTTCGAAAAAGACTACTTTTTCTGATTTTAATAGTGTAGGAATTGAGGAAATGTCCCGCTACATTTTAAGTAAATTTTAAAAAAGCAGTTTATATGAGGTAAGCGTAAATAATGATCTATTGCAATTAGAGAAACAACTTAAATGGAGTATTACGTTTTACTGGTTAATTCGGCGCGTATGTTTATTTGATTTTCAAATTTTGAGGCTGAAAAATAAGCCAAAAGTTATTTTTAACCGAATGAACATATTGTCGGTCTACATAGTGATCCGGGGTATATTCTTGTTTGAAACAGGAATATCCAAATATGATTGAATTCGGGGAACTACAAAATTGCATTCCATGTATAGTAAAACAACTTAGTAGCAACAAGATGAAATAGATTTCATAAATGAAAATGACCAGTTGTACGCTCAGTGTGTATGGAAATTGACGGTAGTAGAACGCGCACCAATCGGGCAAGGAGAACTTTCTCGTCCCATTGTGCATGGATCCAGAAGAAGCATGTTCCCTCAATGCAGGCTGTGTGCGTTGATTTAAGGGAAACTCGTAGGCCAACGTAAAGAACAAACGCATTTGCCAAGGAAAAATACATAATCAGCAGAAAAAGATATTAAGTAGTCTGCCCTTTCGGATTGTCACTAGAACCCATTATCAGAGGCAGTCGGAAAAGTGGTAACAGTTGGCACAAGCTCCACAAACCTAGGGCGTTTGACATTGCAAGCAGTTGACAAGAAGTCGATGTACTCGTTCGTCCCAGCGATCAACTATAATGCTTCCCAGTTACTGTTTGGAACTCGCGCGTTCGCTTGTATTCAAAGTACGAGGAGTCATAATTAATAAAGTGCTTGCGTTGTAAGGAAGTAGTTAGTTTTCTTGGTTTCATCAGTGTGATCATTTCTTATCATGACGATTATTCGGCCACTTGGTGCGTTGCCACTGGGATTGCCGGTCACCCGCATCCCGTCCGAGTGGCTACTTATTGTTTTTTTAGCCCAGGCATATTTCCTGTTCCCAGAATGTCAATGTACTTGCTAATTAAATGCGGGCCGGAAATCGACCACTCGAAAATGTTGCTTGTCACGTGGTTACGCAGATATATCGTCCAATGCGTCCACGCCACCTTATGCGTACTAAATTAGCTGCTATCGTGATCATCGCTTGGGATCGAGGTTGATACGGTGATGGCTTGGTCGTCGGTGTCCGAGTAAGTAACTGCCGCGAACGCATCATGCGCGTTGAAAGCTGGTAGGACAATGAAACAACATTTTGGCCCGATGCTATCAAAACTGTTGGTGGTCTGCGCCCGTCCCAAGTGACTACTTCCCCTCCCCAGACAAAGTTTTTCGTACGAAATATGGAAATAAAACCTATGAGGCCAGGAGCTCGCGGCCCACGCTGTCGTTAGATTATTCGAGGAGTTTCGTCCCGTGAAACTTGAACTGATGACCGATTTTCATTGAATACGCAAATCCCTTTCATCCTCAGCACTGCTGCGAGTTTGACCATTGATGTACAATGTACTCTCCCGACCTCTCCGGCATAGATTTGTCCAAAACTGCAACAAACTTGATGGCAGTGGATCTTTTAGCCTACAACACATTGCCTGATGGGGGTCTCTAGTCCGTTTGCATCATCAAAGCCAAGTGGAGTGAGGCGGCAGCGGAAGGCATCCAGGATATTCTTCCTTTAGTCTCTTTAGTCTCTTTGATGATGAGTTCCCATGCAAATCCCAAACATTGGCATAATAAAGCTCTAGTGTCTACAAGCGTACCTGCTTCCTTATGACACCTTCATAGAAAACGTGATGTGTCCTTAAAATTGTTATTAAACATAAACATATGCTCTTTAAGTGTAATTTTTTGAAAATAGTACTTTAGTAAAAAAATACAACTTGCAATCTTCACCCGCCAAAATAAAACGCTAAATCTTTATGCAAGAAATTTTCATGTAACTTAGAGACTCGTGATTCAAGCAGATAAATAAATTCTATGCAACCAAATGTCAACACGGTTGCACGGAAAGTCAATGTAGACTTATGTTTTCTGAAGAATTGAGCTTGAACCTCCATATATTTTGAGTGGGAAATTTTGTATTCGACAAGAACGTAGACCGAACACTTTTTGACGCAAAAAAAGTCATTGATTTATGACGTCAACATCTCCACAAGAAGCACGAAAATGCTCTGAGATAATGCTTATTCTACAAAACGTATAGTGCGTTAGTTCCCTTTATCGATAGTAATACAAAACCTAGTAGTAAATGAAATATTTTTTAAAATAAAAAGTCAAGTCCATGGGGTATGTATGATAAAAGCACTTGGCATAGCTGTGTTTGACTTCAATGAGGAGCAAAGAGGCTTCGATCCCAGCAAATATAATAAAAAAAGGAGCCGGTATGTGAGAAGTGTGTATTATTTTCGATGGGTTGATAGTGGGAAACCGAGTTTACACTATTCATGGCTGTTAGACACTACACAGGCTTACGTGGTCAAACCCTATTCATCACAGCAGACAGATGTATTTATCAAACACCCCTACAAGGCTCCTGGCGATTCTCAAATGAAAAGTTGCATGAGCGAAGCATTTATATCAATTATTATCTATTTAAGATAGCAGTAGTAGAACGGCTTTCAGTGCTTTGGAAGATTGCGAAAGGGACCTCTGAGCGAGGCGAGTGTCTACCAGCGGTGTGCTCCAGTCAACATAATTAACTGTCACCTGAAATTAAGCCCTGCTCAGGTTGCCTATCAACGTCCAAGTTTCAAATTTGAATACTTGTAGTGTTGGCCGTGTGTAATTTAGTTGTCAAGACACCAGAGCGAACCAACACACTGTTTGCATGTGCGGAAGCAATGGCACGAATCGGTGAGAAATAAAAACCTCAACTTTTTCCCTCGGGGAACTTGCTGCTTCATCATTGCGACACGTCTGCCCTCATCTCGCTCAAAGAACGCCAAGAAAACGAATTTTTATCCCCCTTTCCTGACAACCTTGTCCACGCAGTTTCCTCAGATTCTCAAGAATGATGAAAAAACTTAAGTTAAAAGCGTTTTTAGAAGACAGAATAAGTTAAGAACACGTTGATATAAGCACTTGAGAGCATTAGTTAAGATGAATATAAAAAACGTGTGATGATCTGTATAAAAGCTTTTGAAACAGGCATGCATCATACAACAGAGAGCATTGCAAAAAGAAATGATGTTTTCAAGACGTCATATTACATTTAAATAAAAACAACGTAATTAAAGTTTTATTGTGTACTCTATCTTAAATTTTTTCTCTACAGAGCGCAGGGTTGTACGAAGTACCCGAAAATCCGAATTTGAGTATGTGAGCCACAGGAATGGCAATTATAGAAAGGCTTTGCCGATCTTTAATTTACCGGTACGCCTACCAGTTACCCGAATAATACACGGAATGCTTGCTATCTCATTAAATGACGATCTATAACACTAACTTTGATTGAAATTAGAAAAGCTGATCTAAGCAATATCCGTCACCTACGGATTCAGGGTGCTTAATGCTGTCCACTTGCAAAAAACAGCACTATACAGCATTGACTACATTACAATCTTATGACGCCATATGCTAATTTTATTGTTAGAGAAATTTTACCCTTTGAGTTACAAAGACCGCTTACGATTCTGAAGCGGTCTAAATAGAAAAAAGGAGATACAGAACGCTTGATGCTACACATTTCTCAAGCAACCATAAAACAAATTTACATGCATGTCACCGTTCCCTCAATGACAGTGATCTTGGGCACCCTTTACAGGAGTTAAATATTAAAATATTATTGTTGTTACTAGAATATGTTTAAAGATCTTAACAAAAACTACTCAAGTACAATGTTTTTAATTGATAAACTAACGAAGGACAATTTTCTTTTGACTTAAAATATTTTTTGTTATTGCGGGAATTGCGTTGAAAATGTTGACAATGTATTGAAAAATTCGAAACGGTATATCCTTACATTAAATTGAAACTGAACGCAATGCAGCTCAACGGCTTCCTCTGTAGCCGGCGAGTTCAGAAAAAGAAAACGTTAAATATTATTTACGAACCAGAAATGTGCATGCGTATGGTCATACCGTAGCGTTTTTCTTCAATTGTGGCCCGATTGTTTTATATAACTTCCTTCGGCAGCACTCGGGACTAGAAACACTCCCCTTCCAGTGATGGGGCTATGACCCACGAAGAGCACATGGTACTGTTCTTAAAATAAGATTTACCCTTAAACTCTTTGAACCCTTAAGCGAATTCATCTTTGAAAACGCAACCCAAACTTAACAGAAAACTGAAGGTAAGCACTAGCAGTAAGTTTGTTTCAACATAAATGCTTAATCATCTGTAGAACAGAGCGTATTTATTCTCGTAAGACCAGAGCCATCGTCGATAAATGGGTTCTGCGCTTGTGTCCTTAAAAACATATGCATCCTATGGCGATATAAATATAAACCAAAGCAAAACCGGCACAATCTGACTGCGTTACTGCTAACCGTCCATATGAGATAATTTACAAGCTAGCATGCAGCCCATAATACTGACTCTTGGAGGAAGTATATTTTTTATTAATGCCTCCCTATTTACGTAGTTTGCTTTGCATGAGCGCGTAGTATACCACATGCAACAAGCATGCACCAAGCGCATTACGCTTTTGCATCGTATGGTTGTGCCCAGGGGTTCAGGCTGGTTTTCTGCTGACAACTGCTCATTTCCTAACAGTACGGGCAGGATAAAATGACGGAAAAAGGCGCAGTACGCTAGAATGGCAAGTTCAGCTTAAGAAACCATCATCAGCCAACCACACGCAACCCGGAATTTTAAACTGTGGGGCTCAACATTGTCTTCTGTCATTTAGACTTTCAACGTTCTTACCATTAAGCTTGTTGTTACTGAGACTTACAGGATGATGAAGGCAGGTATCTCGAGAAATATAAATTGAAAGAAACTCGTTCTATCTCGTCCGTTGCTTTGAGATAATGGCCAACCAACACAAAAATGTAAAACGTGAGCCTTTGTCAAAAAAGCATGCACAGCCTTGATACCGGAGACAAAAAGCGTTACAATAAATTTAAGTTACATTTACACGAACGTTTAGAGTTAAACACAATAGTTTTTCCAACGAACCAAGTGCGTGTTCAATCGGCATGTGTTCGGTAACCAGGTCCCTTATCCTTCCACAGGAAACAAAGACTTGCCTTTTCAGAACTATAACAAATATCTTGAATAAAAGGATGCTTTTGTTGAAAAAGAGTTTGGTGGACGGCGATCTCTCTAGGGTATACCTCAGCTTGATAGTCGAAATAATCTTTGGCGTGAAAAATTAATATATAATTTATTGAGCAGTTTATATACTAGAGAAAGCGACATAATTAATTTGAGCGAAAAGTCTGATTTATAAGACGGTAATAATAACTTAGGAGGACAATGTTTAAAAAACATTACCATATTATGAAAGAGTTTTGACTATCAAGATAAAATGACCTATAAGCCCTGCTATTATACAATAGTCTCTTAGTGCTAGTGGCTTACCTCCATGAAAGCAAATGCAAATCATTTTTGCGAAGTGCTGCTGTTTGCCCTGTGCTATATTCTGATGAGAAAAAGGCGCTTACACTTTGTTGGTAGCTCTTATATATTAATGTCTTTCTTATAGGCAACTGCTGCTAGGCAGCAATATCCAAAAGATTACTGAGTTGCTAATACAAACGAACATGCGAGTCCCAGAAAGTAATTGAGAAGAAGAAGAAGACTCGATCACTTGAACAACACTTTTATTCGCCTGACGTTCCGAAATCAAAAGGAACATCCTTCTCCAGTGTGTTGCAATAAAGTATGTTCATTTTTGTGACAATTGAAGCAACTGTGATAACTGATGAAGTTTAATTCTATAAGTGCATATATCAGCTGGATTTGTAGTAAAGATACCGTTCATTTGTTTATTCCTAAACCTCCGAACTAAAAACAGATAAGCCAAGTCTAGAACACGAAGTTAATTGAACGGACGTGTATCTCTTTCAAAGACAATGTTACCTGCCCAGGAACAGTCATATCGCAAGAATAGGTGACAAGTGCTTAAATAATATCTTCTATAGCAAAATTTACGTATTTGAGAGAAAAAGAATAAGATATAATTAAGTTACTTTTACAGGAGC
The DNA here is from genome assembly GCA_900617775.1 of Dibothriocephalus latus. Lineage (NCBI taxonomy): Eukaryota > Metazoa > Platyhelminthes > Cestoda > Diphyllobothriidea > Diphyllobothriidae > Dibothriocephalus > Dibothriocephalus latus. Next base: position 10,173 of record UYRU01043898.1, on the reverse strand, counting down.
TATCGGAGTTAGAATTTAGTGACTGTTAAACGAACTAACTGCCAGTTCGTTCGGTTCGTGCTCGTTAACCATGTCAAACGTATATGTTCTACAAAAGAAACGAAGCCTATTAAGTAGACTTTTAGTAATTTGTGTATCGCTGTTAAAAAGTTGAGTAACCGACGTCTTATCTAGATTACGAGTTCGTGTAATAGTAGAAATTAAATTTATTTGCAGAATTAAGGGGACATATTTAACAATTTACCTAGCAGTGACAGCCGCACCGTTTATTAAATCAAACACTGCGAAGTAGAAGACGGAAATCGTCGTACGTTGGTTTTCGACTCATCGTAACTTCAATAACTTACGGTACTACTAATACGTAGTGCCCGCCAAGCTGCATTATCCGAAGTATTCATAACAGTTTTGGCATGGGCCACAGGCAAGTCTGTCTACAACATTTTGCGAGAAGGAATATTCATTTATTGGTCTTTTCTTGAGAGTTAAATAGAACTGAAAAGTTATTTAGCTATAAACACATTTATATTCCAGGTTTGTAGTAAGGGTCGGCTTCGTAATTTTATATCTTTATTATCCTGCATTTGGGAGTAAAACTAAATTAGCTTACTCTTTGACGCAAAGGAGCTTGAACAGTAGGTAGTCCTTAGGTTACAGAATATTCTATGACAATTCCATCTGCTCTGGATTGGCCACAGCACATGAACGAATGACGAGCACCTACGAAGAATAATCCACTCCAACTACTTTGTACGGGATGCTCCTTGACGAATACTACAAGCAGGACACTACAACGATATCTTAGAAATCTTCTTTCGACCATGCACATCATTCCGGAAACCCGGTGTGACCTTGCCTTAGATGGATGGACGTGGATAATGGAGACTGCAGCAGCAATGTATGAAACCAACGCGATCAACAATGTCAAAGCTATAAAGGGCCTTTTTAAAAAATGCAAATCCCCCAAGTTCTCATTTTAACCACCTAGGCACCTCCATCGTTTATTAACGGACATTTCGTACATAAGTTGATAATAGTGGACATCGGAACCGAAGAACGAAGTCAAGTGTCGATTGGCACATTACGAGCTTTTCTTCTGTCACTGACTTAATTGCATCCTTCATGCCATTGGAATGATTCTTGCTTTGATTACCTGTTATATTCCCTAATCAAGCATGCAAGTTTTCTGACCACTTCTTTACTGTCCGACTGGCATGTAGCCGTCCTTTCTCGCTAGGGCATTATAAGGTAAATGACGATTAAATAGCCAAAACTAACCCAGCTTCCCTTCAATATGAGCATATTTGACACAAAGGTATTACCAACTGCTTGTAGAAACGAATCCATATAAACCTAACTATAAGTGCAAGGCGACAAACTGTTGAAAGCACTGTTAGAGATGCCATCCAGTGGAGGTAATTTATGCAAAAAGACCGCAACATGTATCGAATTCGAACACATATGTGGCTTCGGAATTTTTCCCGCAATTAACACAGCCCTAAGTCATTCATAACTCAGATCGTATAATATCTTTTGATATGGATTCAAATGAGAATCATAATTATCAGGCGATTGAGAGATTTGTTCCGATATATGCGATTTATTATTTTGTAAAATAGCGCGTGTCATTAAAAAATTAAAGAAATATATCATGGGCAACTTAAAGTAGAAATTGCAGCAGGTAATTACATGAAGCACATTGCGGCACTTTTGGAAATTGATGGTTCACAATAAGGTAGACATTTTGAGCCAAGTTACGTAATTTAGTGTTTGCTATACAATCTTTAGAAAATTCACTTGGCCCACACACAATGCAATTTAAATTGTGCTTTTAGTGAACCTTTTTATAAATTATGTTTGGAAGTCAATGCTACTAGGCAACCATGTGCGTCAGAAGGTGTTTTTGAACCAGATAAAATCAAGTTAAAGGATAAAACCGTCCATAACCGTCTGGGCACCATTAAAAATATACATTTTCATCCACATAAACCACGTGAAGCTCGATGTTATGACTGGCATTATTTTTAGAGAAAACATGCAGATTCTGACTTTAACAATTGACAATTATATACATGTGACTGTTTGCTATGAACATCTAGTGCAGTGTATGAGTAATTAT
>UYRU01043897.1:2452-14866 GCA_900617775.1 Dibothriocephalus latus | reverse complement strand
AACGTCTTGCAGCGTGGAAAACCACGAAGCAGTATGCACGCCAGAACCCCCCTCGCATGCGACAGATCAGGACTAGTCTAGAAGGACCTAAACCTTATAATAGACTGTAGTGGACACGCTAATCTATGCCGTTGTCTCTGCACCGTCCTGAATAAAGGCTTGCTATCAGAACCACTCTCTTGGCTTTTTCTGCCTATCAGTCGGGTTCGAAATATTGGGCTAAAACACGTAATTTATCGCAAACCCGGCCATTTGGTGTGGACGGGGCATTCATATTCGCGTGTCCTGTTTGAGTGTTTATAAACGTCATCCCTCCCGAATGGTATTATGCTTGACAGAAGACGATATACATATGTATCAGATATATTTTTGATATAATTGGCAACAGGAACCAAATATTAATGCGGCATAAAGTTAATTCATTTTTGTCAGACAGGAGAGGCAGCAGCACAAGACAAATATTATCTGGAGTGTCTTTGATGAATCTTTCTAACACTGGCAGTATTCAATAAGACTGTGGGGAGGAATCTTAATACAGCAGCCGGTGTACCGATGGGGTGTGGAACATCCGAGACAGATTTACAACGCGGGGAACGAGCCGAGTGCAAGCTGGTTGTAGCATATGGTGTGTTTGCCTGGTTTACGCTTAAAGGTCATGAGTTAAAAAATGCAAGCAGGCGGAGAAAGGTAATGCAAAGGGATAAGCCGCCCAGGGAAGGACAGTGGGAAGTTTCGCATTCGCTTTGTCGCGCACTGATGTTCAAACATAATGAAATTTCCAGAGTTTGTGATAAGGGTAGGGTCTTTATTGTACAAACTGGAAGAGCAGGACCTTATCCTTTGCCCACAACTAACTCGTATCCATATGCTGCAAACCCCAGACTTATAAAGTTGTGAATTCACTCGGCATACAAATTCTCCACGTCATAAGATAATCAAATGTAAAATAGTCGTTTTGGACTAAAAATGTTCTGAAGTTCACCAGTATTAATTCTTATATAGAATGAGTTTTTAAATGGGGCAGTTTCACCTCTTATTTATTTCCTCTGATTACATTCGTAACCTTTCTCGCTTTTAGAAGATAAGCACCCTTCCACGTGAAGGTTGCAATAACAATAATACCATGTTTGCACCTGAGAAATTTATCGAACACTTGAGTAATGGTCCTATGCACTTTAAGGTGTTCAGTTGGGCCACATACGAGCAGGTACATTCTAAACCATGAATTTTTCGGCCGACTGGTTCAGTACTGCTCCAAGGCCTCTAAAAACAGGTGGTCCAGATTGATTCCACCTTGTTTTAGGTGTTATATCGAATGAAACCTTTGCCCCTATCGGGCAGAACGAGAAGAAATGCTTGAAGGCTCGAACCAGCCTTTACCCAGATGCTCAACAGGCATCAACAGTTCAAAGAAAACCGAAGGAATAAAGTGCAGAGCATGTGTTTGGCCGTATCTACTTGCTATTGCACAAATGAGTTTTGTATGTCCGTTTTATCGCATGATGAACATGTAAAATCACGTGACTGTTGCCCACAAGACAAAAGGGTACCGTCTGTTGGAAGCGTCTGATATTAAGGAAAACCTATGGACGTTCGGTAAGAGGAGCCAGTGATCCCAAATGACCACTATGGAAGAGGTCAACCAACTCCTAGCATGGCTACGTGTGTCACAAATTGGACCCGATACTGCGTTGCCAGATAATGGGATCAAAGTATCTAACCCAAAAGCACAAGTCTCCTGTTGTCCACCGTTAATAATGTTGTCGTGAAAAATATAATTACGTCTGAGAAGCTGCATACGGAACTAAAAATGACGGTTCACGAGAAAAAATTGGCCATGTGGAGGTTGCCCTGTATTTAGGGTTGACGACGCAGACTGCTGCTCTGGACATGATTTTGACTTTAGAAGGCGGGAAGACGCTCTCTGGGAATAGTATTTTATTCGCCCGACCTTTCAGACTCTCACTTAAGGCCATTGTCAAGAAATAGAAACGTGCAGCTCACTGCGTGATTAAGTCAGCTCTGCCGTGGGTGACCTTGAGTTCCTATTGTCCGCTCCACCGCCAGTGGCCGTGAGCCCTGACATTTCTCGCGCAACGCGAAATAGGCATCTGGAAGATCGATATACCTATTGATAGAGTCCGCGTGCGAGTGCCATGGCTCCTGCAAGAGGCGTGAGATTCAGTCGTCCGACTGACCCAGTATTCGCACGTGTTCGAAATCGAAGCCATGCTCTGACATGGATGCGTGAGCGTGATCATGATTATGCATTCCGGTGATAACTATCTATCGGAACACGTGCAAGAAGGGGGGTTTGTTCATGTCTAATCGACTAATCTCCAACCGCCTGGAATGCCCGGCTAGACCGGAAAACTAAATCACGTAGGCTTCCGTTAGTGCGCCTATACGAACTGACGTATGGCCTAGCGGCCCATACCTCCTACTGTTGACTATTAGGGCCGGATATGAATGTATGCACCCCCATCCCGCCCACGGTACTGTGACGGAAATTCACATCTAACGAGGAAATAGTCACAAAATGGGTCTTACGGATGGGGAAATTCAAAGGAAGAGATAGTGTGTTTTAATCGATTAATAAACGCAGACAAACGTGTTCATGTCATATGAACGAGTTAATTTATTCAATAACTCTGAATCCAATCGTGTATCATATGCGAAAGAGCCTATAGGACGTCACGTGATCCCATATAAGAAATGCTGCTGGTCCTTAGATGAAAAAATGTCTCTATTCAATTTTCTACTGGCCTTAGGCGAGAAAAAGCCAATACCATTGGGAGAAGCAACTACTATGGTAACCCATCACTGTCAGGAAGCGTGGGGGCCACCCGAACACTATCCGAATAGGAAGTGCGCCTAAATCTTTTCCTAAAGTAAATCAATCAACCTAAGCGAAATGAGTAGGCACTTTATATGGATAAAATTATGGAATTGTGTGAGCGATATTTCTAAGGTGGCTATGGCAAAATGTTTATATCATATGTCAGCTTGCTCTATTTGCCACTAAATGTCAGATATATTTTTCTTCAGCCCTGCCTACTATCCGCAATTATATGTCTATTCTGTGCGTGTTCAATCGTAACCTAAGTTGAGAATTACACTGCCGTTTGAAAGACTTTTTAAATTAACTGTGTATGTGCTAAATGAACGGGTCACAGTACAAGGTTCTTGTGACTGAGAAACCACAACATTCAATTGCTTCTGGAACATGCCTAGGGTCCAGTCGCAATAGGAGAAATTGTGTGTTTTGACGGTCAGCTTGAAAAAAGCCTACAGGTGCACAGATGCAGACAGCTTTAATGACGCGTATTCCACAAGGGCCCTCGACTAAGCAAGAATACACAAGAGGACGCCCACTGAACGGTTCTTACATAAGGAATTTAGAAAAAAATAAACGGATTTTGGGTGCCAGTAATTAAAGTGAATGTCAAAGCATGGTTTTAAACACTGATTACCTGGGCGATGTGTCCAAGCGCAATTTTTTCGCATAATGCAGGAGAGGCTAGAATTGGAGCGGTAGAAGGGCCCAAACACGATTTTTCAGAGGATGGGCGGTGCTTTTTGGTAAAGGCCACAGCAAAGAGATACTCCTCATCGGGTACGAGTTTGCAGATTTCTATAACTTCCGAGGTGTTGGCTGGGTACTATAAATATATAAATCGTTTTAGAGATATCATGGCAAGGCAAGTTTGTAACATTTATTCCCGTAGAAAGCTAAGCATACTGAAATGCCCGTCCTATCACAAAATAAAAAAACTTTAATCTAACTAAAATTGAATGCTGGCAATACACTTTAATAAGAGTTCATTTTTAATAGGTTGTGCATTTTGGATTGTAGTTCAGATCACCAGCTGACTGGAATTATTGAGTCCTCAAGAATATACAATGCATCCCCCAGATCCGGTAGGCTAGGGACACAGAAGACTGCAGGAATACAGGTAAGCTTACAATAAAACATTTCCGGCAGGGTACCAAGTTCAGTGTTCTAACCGTAATACGGACACTTCTCTGAACCTGAACTCCGGCCCTTAGCCAATATAAGCCCTGAACCGCACTTAAGTAGACAATGAGATCGTGACTCAATTGTTACGACGTTCGACTTCGAACCAACTGGTCGCGGGTTCAACCCTGAAGTATTGCAATTCCAGTTTTCCTTGTCCTTATGAGTAATATTCTTCTGTCTATAATAACAGCCGCGGAGCTGGAGAATAAGGCCCAAGGCAAAACGGAAGGAATACGTCATTTAACGCGATTTGCAGGTGTCCATCTTCCATTATTAGCCCAAACCTCTCAACCATATTCCTACGCCTGACAAAATCTCCGCGGAACTTTGTGAATGGATATCTATCCTTATTTCATATCTAAACTACGTTCCTTCTACATCTAACGCTTGGATAGCAATAATTGTTTGCAGTCCTAGGAATGCTTTAACTGCCTTGCGAGAAGGAGTACATTTGGGAACTCTTTTATAACTCGAGCCCGCTTTTGGTCGTCTTGGCATTCTCCGGCTATCGGAGATAGCTTAGTGAGGGAGGAGAGAGTATGATAGCTTCAAAGCAAGTTTGCCTCGCTATAAGCGGATTCAGACCAGTTCATAGTCTTGCATCCATTTCCTGGGTCATCGCCATCGCCTAGAAAAGTCAAGCTGTTATATTATATCTGTTTTCTCCGAAAAACTACAAGACATTGCAGAGTAAGCATGCCCGGTATAGCTGAAATCTATCACATACCATGCTCACGAACCATTGTGCACCATTTGTCGCGATCCCGAAGACCGTTAGCGAAGGGCAACTCGACCTTTTAACCGCAACTGTTCCTTGTTCTTGGAGACTTTATGTCAGAGTTGCTCGGGGGGACTAGGAATCCATTCCTAAGGTCGGGTTGTCGACACGAACCTCGAGTAGGGGTTTGTGTAGTTGTAGGGACTAATATGTTTGTAGTATCCTCTGACATAAGTTTACTCTTACCAGGCACCTTGCCTGCACTTGTCTTGATTTTATCTTGCAGAGAAACTTGACGATATCGGGAGGAGTGTAGTGGGATATACGCTGAGACATTTCCTTCCACAATAAACTAGTTCATGCGCAGGTCACACCTGCTCATGTTCACATTGTGGTAATCTTTACCGAGCAGCATGAAAGAGCAAATATATCTTAATGAGGAAGTCTCTAGTGCTCCAAAGCACGCCACCAGTTCATATAGGAGTGCATTTTATTTGCTTATATCTTAGCCCGCAAAAATCAAAAATATATTTTAATAAAGTGCAATATAATTTCTTAAATCCGTCCATTTTGGACGTACTTGGTGCCCAGTTCCGCTGTTTGACGATCGAATCTTTTAGAGGAATTCGTCTGAGCTTCATTAATCGAAATGTAAATGGGGCAGACCGATTACCGACCCGTAAGCCTCTCTGTGTCTTTTTAATTTCGTCATTTTTACTCAACTTTTAGAACTCTCCGTGTATCACTTAACCACCTGTTTACATAAAGACTACGATGTGTAGTTATCTCGCACATAATTTAAAAAACCTTACAACTTTCTTACCACAACTCCACTTCCATGCAGTTTTTTATCATTCAAATGAGGTGTGACGTCTTTGAAACCAGTCCGTCTGCGTCCCAAAAGATGAAAAGTCTAGAAAAAGTTGACGGTTTGTGGATTTTGTAAGCATTTAAAGGTAATAAAATTTTAACAAGGTAAGCTCAAGTGGTGCAATTTTTTCCAGATCTCACTTAACATGTGCACCCGAGATTTTGAAAAAAAAACAATCACCTCAGCATCCAACGAGTCCCCCCAAGCCGGCACATGAAGAGCGATTTTTGTTTGCGACCTTCCAACGACGGTCAGTATTGGGGAAGCGTCCGCCTTCATACCTGTTCCCGTAGTCTCTAACGTCGGTTGGGCCTGGCGTGAAACCCTTAAGACACTGATGGCTTTCTAGAATAGTAGACGTTGTTTGAGTGGACAGTTTTTAAATCAGTGTGCAAATTATTATATTTTATCAACACAGAAATATAGATTTTATCAGATGCAGAGAAACGTAATCTCGCAGATTCTTTTGTCGCTTGTGGCCTCAACAGGTATTATGCGAGTTTACGTAAGTTGACTGTAATTGGCCCTATTGTACCCGTATTCTCCGCCAACCTTCATGCCGGTCTTTATTTAACCAAGAAGCTCCCTGCTGTTGTAACGGATGCTCAGGCCGAGGTATTACTACCCAATAACGCCTTGTGTGAGCCCCAAAGGAAGAACACGACAAGAAGTGTGCAACAGCAGAAGTCTTTTAGTGTATTTAGGATAACAAACACGTGTAACACGATGTCCATCCAGCCAATCAGCTTCTCTCCTAGCGTAGGCGCCGGCAGGATTGGCTGGTGACTCAGTGACTGAATGTAGCTTGAAATTTCAATTATCGATTGACTGACGGCTTGTGTGCGTTCGCCCGTGTGGGCCGATCGATAGCCTGCTTTGAGTGTGGCTTTTGCTTGCAGGCTAACTGCTTGCTAAGGCTGTTCGTTAGGCCGTCCTAACACCTGCAAGCTGCTTCCACCAGTGCAGGGAAAGTTAGTAGCATATTGATGCGTTAAATCTTCCGCAACTGCTCATGCAAGAGCAGAAAAACGGGGAAACAAAAGATTAGCCTTTCGACCAATATCTCTGCTGAAAGTCTAAGAAAAAAGCCAGCTATGCAGACTGAATAGTAGAGGACGTTTGGCAGCTGCCGAGATGCGGCTTCTCCGTTCAATAATATCGACAAAAGGTGGCTTGATTGAAAACTTTCGAATTCGTCGCTACAAGTTAAAGTTTGTTTATTACGTTCAGGCCAAAAAGCTTCACCTTCATTCCATTGAAATATAGAAATATATGCCTGTTTCTGAACCACAATTTTGTTCTTTAGGTGATGAGCACAGAATGAACTAGTTAAAAACGGACGTACGTCCAAGAATTCGCGTCGGCTTTCATCTTTCGTTGCATAGGTCGCATATTCGCAATATAAAAGCGCTTTTATCAGTGAATTTTTCGAATCTCGCAGTTTATGCTTTTTGCGCGAAGGAAGCCTCTTCTGTTGGTCGCATTCTGAAATTTCTAAGTAAAGAAGAAAGATAGTGTTTACGTTTTTCTTAAGAGTTTCACTGTTAAAAAGGTATCTCATTTTTCAGCGGGTCTAACACGAAACTCTAAACACCTGGCAGCAGTCCCTTTTGGTGGAGGCAAAAGACAATCAAAAGATAGCTGATCAGTGTAAGCTTGCCTATTCAAAACTGTCAAAACGTATCTTCATATGGTTTTTATCTTTAGGTACTGATTGTGCTATGAAGTCATTGCTATCTGATTCAAAAGTGGTTCACCAACTGGGTAACAACATTTTAGATTGATAGGCGGGTCTGACAGACTTTAACAATTTAGTTGACCAAATTATGAACAACCTGGTTGCCTTGGGGGTAGAGAGGATTTTAACCCACGGTAGAAAGAGGAAGTCTTCAGTACAGCCAACCCTCAAACCATCCGAGCTACGGAGCCCCACTGCAAATCGTGAGTTTAAACACACTTAGATGAATTTACCGCCAAGCTTACAGGAACGCATGAAAGTTACTAATTCTTATTTGTGAAATCCAAAACGATGTAAAAAGTCACGATTTTTTATATAGCAATTTCAGATAATTAAGTCAGCTATGACGACTACCCCAGATTTTTGGCAGCATTGTTTGTGTGTCTTGAATCTAAGTTTACTATAATGTTCACAGTATAGAAATAACGCCGATTTAGTGGCACCCGCACTTATTAACTCAAAGATGTTTTTGATCAGTTCGTGAGTGGCTGAACCCTGCACTATTAATCAGAGCAGAATAGCATCTCGCGGAAGAAGCGGAAGTCTGTGTTACCGTACGTATTATTCAAGCAACACCGATTACACAATACTGATAACGAGTGTGTCCTTCAAATGATCGGTGTGCGCTAAGCTGAGACTGCCAATCAAGAACGCACAAGACAACGAGCCCGTGGCGCAGTGGTTAGAGTGTTGGATTTCTAACTACCATGGCCGCGGGGTCAAAACTCCAGCGGGGCACTGATATATGGGGCACCACTTGGGGTTGAGTAGGACTGGCTGAAGACGGCTAGTAAGCCAGAAGAGGCCATCCTAGTCTCGCTTGTCATTGTCGGTAATGTCCTTCTGCCTATATCATTAACCGTCTTGCGGCCTGACTCGAGAGTGAGCCTCAACGGCATCGGGAGGAACGAAAGTGTCTTACAAGTGTTCGGTGAACGCTTATCTGCCAATGATGATGACGATGCATACTTACCAAGGTGCTCATCTAAGGCAAACAGTTTCACCTCCATTGCAGTTGCCTCCGCGTAAAGCTCTGACATCTGGTGAAATTTGGGGCTCGCCGACTGGCTTTTTTTGTTAAATGCTGTCACCTAAAAGAAGGGACATCTCTTTGAACAAAATAACTACTCGCAAATGAAATATCCTTAACCAGTCACATTAAATCTACGAATTTCGCATTCGGTGGGATTTCGATTCTGACCTGTAAATGAAGGGCTTGAAGATAATAAGTAGAATGAAGAAGTAGTGTAAAATTGGAGGCAGAAGGAGTTACAGCTGCGCATAAAGCCAATGTTTCGGAGTTTGGAAAAGTAAGGTTACTGATAGCATTGGGGAGTTGAGTCATGGAGTGTTATTGGAAAGGAAGAATATTTGACCTTCGATATAGGTTGTTTAGGAAATAATATGGGGATCATTTCAAATTTTTAATAACTGGTTAACAGCACTTTTAGACAGTTAGGTATTCACAAAGGCAGGAGAGACTAGAACTGCTATTTTGACTCACTAGTCATTAGCAAACATTCCTGCCCAACTCAACATATGGAACACCTGGAAGTTCAATTCGAGATCGTTTCTCATCGAGCCTCATGATCCAAAGTTGGGCCACAAGCCCGCTGTGCTGTCGATATTAATCAGAAAGGTTACTTTTGATGAAGTAAGGGTTAACCCATAAGGTTTCGGGACAGGGTTGCCCCGCTGTGCCTCGATCTAGAAAGCTTACGGGCAGTCGCATAATGACTAGTAACATAAGCAGTTATATATTTACTAAAAAAGGCAAGGGAGACTTTAATAGCCATCTCGGGATCATAAGTTTTCATTGACCGTTCATTGCCAACCCCGGAGGTGAGCACCTCGGATGCCAAAGCGATTTATTTAGTTATCGAGTTTGGCAGTCTAATCTTGGGGCAAGTGTCCAGTATCTTGGCGCTGGCGATCGGAAAACGGCCATTCCGGCCTTCTTTTTTTCGTAACTTCATTATCTGCAAATCGTAACAGTTTCCATGAGACCGTCTACAAAAAACTTGGCTTGAAACCTAATGACCACCAGCGGGGACCATTTTCAGTCAAACGATTAGTGAACGCCATTCTACCCTAATTAACAGTATTTCCGAAATTTTGCAGTTTTGTCTAAAAACATAATTCAACTGTCATATACAGTGTTGACCTTATCACATATAAATTCCTCGTCAGCATCTAACATAGATACTATTTTTATGGATGACTTATGTGGCCCTCTTACCAGCAAATGCGAACTTGAACCGCTAGCGCCTTTGCACCAACCAGAGAATAAACGGTTCGGTTTATGGCTAGGATTAGGGTTAATTTAAACCTTAGCTTTACGATAAAGGTTCAGATTGGCGTAGAGGTAAGCAAATGTTACGTGTGAGGTTAACGTTCAACTTATTGTCAGCTGGGGGATTAGAGTTTGAGAAAGAGTTAGAGTGAGGAGTAGGGTCACGGTTTGTATTTACGCTAAGGCAGGTGTTTAGGGTTCGAAAACTGTAAATTAGTCTTGTGTCCTGCTTAGGAAGCCATATAATCAATCTGTTTTACTTACTTCTGCATAACCCATAATCAAGCATGGTTAAAGGCGAAGGAGAAGAAGAAAAGAGCGTTTTCTCCTTAAATGCATACATCTGGGACCGAACGTACAAAATCACTATGCCTGCCGCTTAAGGGATTCCAACACAAATTTTTGGTTTGCTAATCACGAACCTCCATCGAAAACATCAGTTCGCCCAGGAACTGCTTAATCCATGCCAGTTTCTCGAGAGCTTGCTTCAACAACTTTCTGGTGGCAAGCTTGACCGAAGTTCTCCAGCCGTCGGCGCCGGGACCTTCCTCGTTAGATGCATCTGATTGATTATAAAGAAAAGTAACCGTATGAAGCTGGACATTTAAAAATCAATACTTTGCATTCAAACGCACGGAAAGTGGATTTTCATGAAAAGAGTTACCCATAAAGATATCATATGCTCGGGAAAAGTAGACGGCATAATAGCCGTTTGCAAGATTTGAAAGTGGGGTTATGTAGGAACATAGAGCAATGTCACATAGCATACCCACCCTAAAAAAAGCACCTAGCGTGATGTTGCTAATATCCTAGCTATGGTCATGTAGCAGTAGTTGTGACTGAGTAATTACAATCCGCATTTGCATGGTATTTAATGCTCGAGGACATTTTATAGGTAGAAAGTAGGCGAAAACAGGATATGTTATCATTTTAACTGAGAAAATATATTTTCACCCAACACTTCACAAAAAGGTCTGTGCTATTTCGCAGTTTATTGTGCGTAAACTTACTGGTATTTTTATAAAAACTGCAAAGATACCTATGAGGACTGATTACACGGCCGTTTAAATGACATAAATAACCTTTCGCGGGAGTAATCACCTACATAAAATCCTAGTAGAAAAACATCAACAGCTCATTCCCTTGTGTCCCAAAGTAATTACACACTTCCGATGGCGCAGCACGATTGTTTAATTGATTATAAATCAATAACTTCGATTTTGTATTAGAAACTTGTAAACTCCGAGAAAAATTTTCCGATTTCAGGGGAACTTAGATTAACAAAAAGCGCAAAAATTGAATTAAAGTATTGGTAAGAAAATACTTTCAAGATGAAGTAACTTCCCTGTAAAGCGAAAGTGAACTTCTATAAAGATTAGCTAGTTTACTAGACATTAAAATATTTATTCTGTACGAATCTTTACTAACCATTTTCGGATTTCCACAATAATATGTCAGTCATTATTAGCAGACGCCGAAGTCGTTCCTCCTCTGAAATTTGACCTAAAACCAATCTTTCTGCCATCCCGCGAACAAGATAAAGAAATTGCGTTGTCCACTGGATTGCAAAGGATTCCACGTCATTAACTTTCTCCACATCGACCAGGTGTTCTCGAGCAGACATCAGCAGTAAAAGCCACTGAAATGGTCACTTGAACATGCAATAACGAGTATAAACCATGCTTTTAAAATCACAGAATGTATGTGCTGCGTGTTTTGACCTTTATATCAAAAGAAGGATTTTTCAGTAAATGGTTTTGTAATGAACATCGAACAAAATCTACGTTTGTGAACTAAAGATTGAAGACACACAAAATTTTCTAAAATCTTCCGGAAATTAAAGGACGATCCGTAAGTTATTGTAATTAAACAACGACAATGTGTTTAAAATAGTTTGACTAAGGAAAAGTTTTTTTTGATTTAAAGAAGGTGTTAAGATTGTCCATTCAAATTACAATAAGATTTTAATTTATCGTTCTAACTTATCACTATATTTTACGTCTGAGAAACTTGGGTGTACTTAAGAAAATTTTTATTTTTCCTAATAAAAATAAATGCTTCTCATATTTCCTTTGAGTAACAAATTTGCATACGTTTGTTTGTTATTAATTCTAAGTTTTCCTACACGTGTTAATGTCAGTTTGCGAGTGATTAACAATCTTTCACAAACTCCAGCATTGTTCCCGACTTCTACACCGTACTGTATATACCAAATTAGTACGCGATTGTTGTCCACCGCTCTATTTATATGCATGATAGAGCTGCGCAGTTTCACTTATCTTGGAGTTTTAGCTCCATGGTGCTAACAGGCGTTGCATGGCGAATGCCACTTTGTAGAGGAGGCGCCCTGTCTAATATTGACAATGTAGGCTTGAACTACTATTTCCGACGTATGCACATTTATCAGCTAACCACAACGTCCACTTATGATACAAGTCAGCGTAATTTTATCTGTGAACGGGCATATCCGGTCGAATATGAATTGCCTTTACCGGTCTATTGAGAGAGTTTTGAAACGCCTCGTTCAAAACAAAACTGGCTAGTCCTGCAACAGTCCTTTAAAATCTACCAAATCCCAATGCGAATTCTTTTTCCTCGTTTTTAAGTATTAGTATAGCGCCTGACTGTCTTAAATGTTTATCCCCTTCCTTATCGACTAGACAGAGGTGAGTTCATAGCAACGTTTCAGTTACTAAGGGAAACTGATCTGAATGTCAAGTACGAGAATCTCTTTCGAACTGCCCCACGAAGGAACTTCAGAAGACATGATTTT
>UYRU01043884.1:0-11672 GCA_900617775.1 Dibothriocephalus latus | reverse complement strand
GTGTAACGACCTGCTTAATCCATGTTCGTTGCGAAGGCTCAGTTTGGCCAAAGCATTTCGCCACTCGGGGAACGCGCAGGCGAACTCGCCGTCTAACACTAGCGCCAGAGAACTGGATGGCCGAACAATCACAACCCACAAGTCCACTAAATATGATGAAAGTTCAGCAGGTCATGACCTAAACACCGGCCACCAAGCAATTAACGCTCAAGTGGCCAACTATTCTCGATAATGAGAGGCCGTTAATTGTCATAGTATGCATTAACATAGCGACTGTATCCTATAAATACTGTAACTCCATATTTTTGAATTATCCATTTCTACTATTACCTCTGACGATTGATCCGCGACGGATTTCGAAACGTCAGGCGAATAACGTTCTTGTCCCAGCGATCATATCGGCTTCTTCTCAAATACTTCCTGAGACCCACATGTGTGCTTGTATTAACAATAACAGCAGTAAATTGCTGGATGGCAGAAATGCTTATTTTTACTGCCCTTTTATCCTGATTTCAAAAAAAATATTTGAAAATAACACCAGCGGCCCAAAAAATAGCAGTTTTAGTACTGTCACCTATTACAGTATATTGTTCATTTCGCCTGCTTATTTTGGCAATTGCTTGATTTATTGTGGGTTCAAGTATTAACAAAACATGCAAATATAGCCTTACATCAGGCTCCAATTCATCAACTCGATTATACTCCACCAAAAGTGACAAAGATTTCGATCGTAATATTCTCTGCTCTATACATGTCTGCATTTGAATTTTAACGTTCTCGTTGCACTCCCGCTTTGTGTCAATTTTTGATGCTTATGGCTTTCCATAGGACAACCAACAACTACTGTCGTCGGTCGTTTCAGAGGAATTTCACGAGAAAGGTTAAAGAGGGTAGATTACGTAGTAGTTAAAGTCAGGTCAGTCGGGTTACCCTCCGCCGCAATCAAATGCGCAGTTTAGTGACCACTCCAGAAACCGAGAGCGCCTCTTTTGTGATGGCGACATTGGCGTCTGGGGGAAGCCGACGCATGTTTTGTCGGCCTCGACAGACCACTGTCCACAACCCTCGTCATAGCGTGCATAGGCGGACGACAAAGGCACTGTATGAAGTAGGTTCCGTCTTTTTTGTCTTAAGGTTTTAAGTGGACAACCATCTTTGTGCCTTTTCACCCAGAAGTGATTGATCGATGAGATCTCTGGAGATCCCTAGAGATCTTTCCTCTTCTAGAATGTTTGTGGACTGTACCCGTGACCGCATAAACGACACACATAAACTGCTTAACTCAGCTCTCCAATCCCTGCATGCTCACGCTCGAAACAGGTTTCTTTTCTTTCAATTGGCGGCAGAGATAAACATACGTACAGGATTTGATGAAACGGATCCGAAGAATCAAAGGGAGACCGGAACGGCCATTTCTGGCTTGTTAGCCGTCATCAGCCAGTCATACCCCACCTCAAGGGTTGGAAGCCTCGAGATTCGAACCCGGGACCTTTAATTATTGAACTTAATACTCTACCTCGGCACCACGGGCTCGTTACTCTGTCGGTTGAGATCGTGAATATGTTGAATATATGGGCTTCGCCGATCTGGTAGAGGAAGAATTAAGTTCCGTTTTGCCTAGAAGCTCACATTTAGAGCCCGCGTAGGCATTCACAGGCCTACAGGCGACACAAAATCCCTATCGCACCCCCTCTTGGCCATTCTCACGGGCTCTATTCGTATGGGGCAGAACTCCAAACGGAACGTTTTCATGGCCCATCAGATTGCAGCAGATAAGCAGAACGTGGCAGAGGTTTAAAAGTTAGCGAAAAATCTTAAGTCAGGAGGACTCAAAAAGTCGTAATATGAAGCATACAGTGGTCAGGCACAGGTATGGGAATCTTTCCGCAAACGTCCCGGCAGGATATATATGCACGCACCATAATCCTAACTGAAATCTTAAGCCTAGTCCCGAACTTACCCCTAACACTACACAAAATCTAATCGCCATGCCAAGTAGCGCAATAGCGTTTTCGTTTCCCTTGCACAGCCCGCATAGTAATGTGTATGTTGATCGGAGGACCTTTTATCCTGCTGTGAGAGTAGATCGACTTTCCTGGGTAAAAGTTAACTCGGTCGCCCACCTTAGATAGCCATAGCCCCCATTCCTGTGGTTACTTTTAGTTAAATTAGTTTTAGTTTAGCTTTTAGTTTTCTATTTAGTTTATTAGTTTAATGTAGTTTTTATTTGGTTTAGTTTTTAGTTTAGGTAACTTTTAGGCCAACGTTAGATAAATAAACTTCAATAAATACTATGCACTAAACCAAGCTAACCTAAACAAATTGAACTAAAGTCAACTAAAACTAAAATTAAATTACTCACCCAAATAATAAACTACGCACTAAACTAATACCACCAGTCCTGTAAGACAGATTTTCGGGCCTAGGGGTATCTATCGTAGGCGAACAACTTAAATTTTATCATTTACTGATATCTCAGATGACTTTGAGTTGATTTGTTCAGCACGTCGAAACTAGCTAGAAAAGTCTGACTGTGTAAGTTCTATGCTCATCGCAGGCCCCACCCAGGTTCCCCGAAGAAAGCATCTACTTTTTGACAGTTAAGCACCTTTCCCCGGGTGAGGCTGACAGAGTTGGGCGTTGTCTTTTCAATTGCAACATCATCTCGCCCGCACGGAGGAAGTGTGCGTCGGAAATGAGCTGTGAATATGTCCAGTCACTCAGAAATGCGCTTGTAAGGGATTGGGTGCTCTCACTTTGGCGTAAGAAAGTGTTGTATTAGTACGCACTTCTAAAATCATCTCCGTAGAATAGCACGCAGAAGAACATAGAAGCCTCCTACAAGACAAGTTTGAGTTAAATGCCACTAGGAAATCATGTGTATTTGTAGATGAAACGCGTTCCGCAGTATCTTAAAGCACAAAATGGATATTTTTCTTGCGAAGTATACAAAGTGAAGTATTGCGTTCATTCTCCCTGGACAAGAGGCCAGTTTATGGACCTTTCTGAAACTTGCTCTAATCAGCGTGTTGACTTGACCATTCCTGCCAGTATTGCTTTTTTTCCGTCTCACCACTTGATCTTGATCCGCCTGATCCGCAACCTCCGGACTGCCTGCTGGTCGATAGTAGACTCCGGGGCCTCCGTTGCTGACCCCTGTCCCCGTCGTAGCCGTCGTATTTGTTCTAAGGTAGAATCCGTCTGCATTTTAACATCATCAATAATACGCAGATTTGACTATGGTTCAGCAAAATAAAGTTGATTAGGATATTTTAAGGCCTCTCCTCCATTAACTGTAATATTGTCGAAGCATTAAGTTGGGCTAGAAGGCTGGAATTTATGTTAAGTCTTCGACATAATTGAACTTGATTAGTTATACGAGGCACCTATGCGTTTAACTTAAATTATGTCAAGGTATCTAATTTAGGTATTGCTTTACGTGTGCTGGTGGGATAAATAGCGTTTTACAAACATACAACTTTGAGACGTACAGATATTTGGCATAACTAATAAAAAATTGACGGACATTTTTCGAATATTGTCTAAATTAGGACATTTCGAGGAAAGTCTCAATACCAATAACCCTGGAGCATCAGCTCAATGTGATAAATACACTTTCGCGTGCAGACATTTAGTCGTTCACACTTCAGCCCAAACTGGAAGAATGTGTGTTTTGCTTCCATAGGTGTAAGATTTTTGAACAAATCGTTATAATTCCAAGAAACCAAATCAAATAAATTCATTTGTCATTATTGAGGTCTTATAAAAAGCGTAAACTGTGTATAAGGGTGTATTCAGCTTTTTAACAGTACTTAATTTGGTAAATTTCGATGAACTTCACACAACTGCTTGCGTAGTCTACTATTCACTCGTTACATTCTGCAGCTGTGTCTCGAAACTGACTAGGCCTAGCCCAAAGTTCATGTCAAAGATTGGACACAGTAAATGCATTTTCATTGTTAGGGGTTTTGGCAAAGTTGCTTACTTTAGTTGACCCATTTTTGAAAAAACTCGCGGCGTCGGCGGGAGTCGAACCTACACAGCAGGAAAGGCCCCTACGCAGCCAACGGTCAACCGATTTGAGCTACGACGCCACGCCGTGCGCAGTGAATTTAATCACACTTGGATCGATTTCACTCACCCAACTTACCGCTTGCATGGAACACACCATCACGGAACAGCAAGCTGACTACCGAAGCAGGATTTCCTAGGCAGTCATCTAGAATCCACCAGAATGACTACCAGGCTGACTTAATTGTTAGGGGGTTTTAGCAGATTTGCTTAATTTAGTTGACCCATTTTGGTTAAAACGTGACCTTGAGTCTAGTTACGCCGAGAGCGAGTGAAAGCAATGTTTATTTGTTCTAAGAGAGGAACATCAGCAGTTATTTTTCAAACGGAGTTGCGTTCTTTGTCAGGAAAACTCAAGATAAAAAATTGTAATTTCCTATCCAGTGAGCACAGGAAATGAATGTAGCGTGAAAGATTTGTCGTACTTCCCACCGACCGCAAGCAACTAAGGAAATAAATAAAAGTTATTTCGATAGCTATTTTTTGCCAAAGTTTTCATAAATGAGAAATATCGTAAAAACAAATTAATGCACGCATACTGCCTGACAAATTGGCAATTTGTATACCATCTTAATGTATTTCCTCAAGTGCTGAAAACAATTTTCAACATGCATCCTTCTCTAGAAATAACTCTGTTTGCACGTGAGTCGAGCAGGACACTAGTCTAAATAGTAGTGAAAATCATCTCGAACTGATGCTCCCTGATTATTCATTTTTCAAGATTACTTCTTCTTTGTGCAAAAACAGTTAACATTTTTACTTGATTTTTTGACAATTCCTCACCCTAATTGGTAGTTGACTGGAAATTGCGAAAAGGGGAGGTTTACCTTCGTTGTTTGTTTCATCATAATAATTGCACAGATAGAAGCTGAAAGTCCAACCACGGGCTTTGCCGATATTCTGCCGCTGTAGGACGCAGTTGTTAGGCTCATCCGTGGGTCCACTAGCATTCCCCGTGCAATTTATTCCAAGTTAGTGATTAATTTCTGCGATGAGCTGAGATCTAGAAACTGGAGTATTTATCAGAAGCCATTGATGAGCCAATTTCCTCACAGCTGTGACATGCTGCGGTAGAATATCGGCAAGACCCATGTCTACCAATAGAGGTGAATATGCGAGTTCCAGGAAGCACTTAAGAAGAGGACTACGACCATGCTACCATTACCTATGATTAAGAATTCCCAACGGAATCCGAAACGCTAGGGCAATAAACCCCTTCTTCTAAACACATTTCTGTCTGTATGATTAACCGCACAAAATATGTATTCAACTGGACACCTGTTGGCTACCCCGTCTAGTGGGCATTTTTGAAAATTGTGGATAGCCAATTTCAGCAAATTTCGACTTCGCGGTACCTCTTTTTCAGTACTCTGCTGTGAAAGAAATCTCCAGGTTCTGTTTTAGCATCAGCAAAGACAGCCTTTTGAGTTGTTTTACTAGGGTATAATCTACTAACAATCCTACTGACCCACGAGACCTAGATTATTTCTAAGTGCTCCTTCTACCCCAAGGGTGAGAGGCTTTTATGTGCTTACTGTAGGACGAAAATATGCACCTCCATTTTGTTCCGGAATTTCATTTCCAAAGCTCACGTAGATTGATATTGATAAATGGGCCGAATATGGCCATTCCACTGTCCTTTCTCATTGTTTCACGCCTTTGCTGGGTGTCTATGAAGTCCGCTGCATAGATGACGGGTCAGAAATGAGATAAACTCTCCATTTCTGCCTGCACAGTGCTATCGATTGGTGGCTTCGTTCCCAATACTAAGTTTTTTTACGCCCATGAAAAATTGACTTAAGCGTTCATAATTTAATGATCATACCGGCAGCAAAAGCCACACGACAACCTATAATAATGGACTTCTGCCCAGAAAATGAGTCACGTGCGATAATTCTTACGCAGGCATATTACCGGTAAAAAAAATAATTCACTACTTACTAACTTCGTGACGGCCTCTGTTGTCCAACCGCGGAACACGCTAATCGCGCTTATGACCTTCTCACTTCATTGATTGGCCCTTGGCCTTTTTGAATTCACCAATCAGGGACAAGGGCGTAGTCGCCAAATGCATGCGCTTTCCCCATGCTGTAACACACCTAGTTTCACCTAGTTTCTGACCCCGCCCCATTATTTGGCTGACGAAGGCGTGGAATAGCTGCCTTTACTCATCACTCAAGCACGTTTCGTCTGCATTTCTCCCCCCGCACGCTGTTCTTGCAGTCCGTATTACCAGACCGGCAACTGCACCTCCAAAGTGTGCCTCAATGAGTGATCGTTGCGCGAACGCTGGTGACCTTCAGTGCACCGACATCTCAAACCCTACCGTCAAGACAAAGGCAGCTGTGGCAGACGGCTCGGTAGCAACGGGTGCTACGCATCCTGCAAACACCCGAGTGGACGCCATGACATCATCTGAGGACGAAAATTCGTCCAAAATGGACTCCTTGGAGAGCGCAGGCGATGCCTGTCCGTGGCTCCACCGAGCTGGTAGTCTCCAGGAGACAAACAAAGACAACCTTGAGGGCTGTCTATTTGGACCTGAGGATGAGGAAGAGAGGTGTAGAGGACAGTGGACGCACCCAAAACAAATCACCACCCAGTCCGGTCCCTTCTATCTTCCTAAAAGGGATCTTGATTTCTCAACTGGGTACGTCCCTTTTTTGAGCTCTTTTGTCGGTCATCTAACGGCTATTGCCACTACACGAATATGTTTGGGAAAAAGGCTGGGGCGTCTCCAAACATTTATGCGATTGTTAAAGTACCTAATAGAAGCGTATTAGATAACAAAAAGGCTTTAAATTAAATAAAATATTACATAAAGTTCGCCGGAGCGTTTCATGGATACGGATGTGGTCTCCACGTTGTTAATTGAGAGATTATCGTGGTTTTATGGCGATGATGTTTTACGCTTTTAAATACCTGAAAAGTTTAATACTATTTTATCAAATTCAGTTCTGGTAATCAGTTTGGCGTTATTTGTCATGTCAACTCATGCATTAGGTTGTCCTAGGTTTTCTGTGCTTTCGTGACTAAATAGAAGGCGGGTAGAGGAAGCAGGCGAAACTGAATGTAGGATCCTCTCTAGTATGTGTCCCGACATGAGAACGATCTCAACCTTAGCACGATCGCAGTTTATAGTGGATTTTGCAGGCCATCGTACTTTCAACAGAACTCATACGTAATTGAAATTCAGCCTCACGACAGTTGTATATCTAAATTTACCTTGCAGTAAATTTAAAATAGAGAAGTTGCAGAAACAATTAAAACTCAAGCGTAATCTTTACGGTAGGGGGATGTGGACGCTCAGTTCAGTTCCTACCTTCATAGAAGTAATTAATACCATAGTCTGGAGCACTCGAAAGTAAAAGGCGATATATGAAAGCATCCTTTTTGTGTATACACAAATTAATGGTTTTGTCAGCTAACAACTAACGCTTATGTCCACACATGTTCGTTTCTTCGGAAAGATCTGAACAAACCTGTATTTGCTTCTGCCTATCCAGGAGGCATATTTTTAGGGAACAGTTAAATTTAGGGTCTACTGCAGCATTTTCTTCGCATAACTCTGTACTTACTTCGTAACAGTAGGCATGCTTTGCCGAATTATGGCCTTAGTTTGAGTTAAGTTTTTGCTTACTTAAGGTTTCCGTTGAATTTATTTTTTAGTTAGTTTAGTTTAAGTTTCTTGTTTCCCTTTTTGTGACATGCTTTTTGTCTTAGAAGCTATTCTGAGTTTTAAAAAATGGGGATTTTATACATAGGTGATACCGAGATGATATAGAGTCGATGATTATATCCAATTGGGCCGTATTGGGTCTTCTTGTTTCCTATTGCTTGTATTTCTCATTTTAGTTATCTCGCGCAACTACTTATTCATTTAAATAACTAGTACTATCAGTTTGTACTTGTATACGTTCTACTGTGTATTATTTTGCTTTCTCCCGATATGCCCAACCCATTTAACCTCTATTACCACCGACTACCCTTGAATTTTTGGTTAGCTACAAGGCGTTTGTGTTTGGACTATTTGATTTGCTGCTCAAATCCGCAGCCAAAATGTTTTTAACAATGCAATAAACGCCACCTAGGAATAACTTCCAGGCGTGGGGTCCTGACGTACTGATGCTCAACACAAGAGAATTTCTCGTAATTAAATTCCCAATGTACTTTTATGGGCGGCTGTTGAGCTTAATCAGCGTCAACTCCGACAAATGGTAACGCCAGTGCTAGCACCAGTACTACTAAACTTTTTGTTGAGATTGAGGGTATATGAGCCCAGAGCTGACTCTAATCAGCGTCACTTCTGACTTATAATATAGTCTGTAATAGTACCAGGAACTACTATCACACACATCTAAACCCTGCTCGGTCATCTTGCCTTCGGTCACAGATTAAGGCGGAGGAGGGCTAGAGTGAGGTAGACAGTTGGGCGTCTATTTCATTATAATTTCATCTTTGTCTCCAATCACCGTCCCTGCTCTTGAGCACATGGTGAACATCATCGATGTTAAAACAACACACAATCAGCACGAGAGTTTAAATTACAATGCCTGGTCGTGGGAATTTTTCAAGGCTGATGAGGTCAAGATCAGGAACCATGCCCCAGAGTGCATGAGTGATCAGAAGGGAGAAAACACGTCGAATAGACGACCGAAGATGCAAAATTGCTCTGGGAACGTCAGCACCCAGTAACGATATACTTGTTTGCAGGAATTCATAGCAACTCTTTGGGGGTGTGAATATCGACGCAGAACTATTTCACTGACGTAGATCACATTTGAAGGGGGTTTTCTGCCGACATCTACTGCTGCATGATTCAGTTTGCGATAGAAGACAGACCCAAAGCGTTAGCATTCATTCGGCGGAAGAATACGAATAAAGGAAAGCCAAGCCGTCAGCGTTATGCACACAAGAGACAATAAGGAGAACCCTCCACGGCAGCGAACTTCAATCTCCCAGAGCAAAGAGAAAAATCTATTTTGATTAGAAAACTGACTAAGGGTCAGATCAGTAACAAGACCTGGATCTGTCCTCCCGTCTGGGTTAACTCTCCAAGTTCATGTAGGTTACCGCCAGTTAACCGCGGAGTCCTAGCTATTTGACGACGTTGATGCCCCAGAAAGCTAGGCTGGTACAGTTGTCTGGGAAATTCGAAGTGATGGCGGAGCGGTGATTCTTATATATTTAACTCGAGAAGCTCCTGTGACTGCATTCATCCCACACAAACACGGTGCTACAGCTCCTACGCGCTGAAAATATAATCAAATTAAGATATGGGCCACTGCATTTGCCCTTGTGGAAAATCGTTCTTTTAAATTTGTTACTTCTTGCCGCTGCAAATGCTATCACGCTTTTTGTTGAAGTTGGCTACTGTAGACAAATTAGGTTTAGCATAATTTTGACTGTTGACGACCGCAGGTGTCTCAGCTACATGCGGCCCCAACGGTATCTGTTATGATTCAGTTATGCGATGCAGTTTGCTTTAGATGGGCCGTAGGTATCTCGTCACACTGGAAATTCATCAGTCTGTAGAAGTGTCTGGCAGTCAGAACTTATATGTTTGCAGTGCATAAGTTAAGCAACTTGCTGAGGATTGCTGACGACAGGCGTATTGCGGACGCACAGAGGCAGAAAAATCTAGAATGGCGTTCAGTTTTACATCCGTAAAAAGTCCTTCATAGTTATATGAAATCTCAAAAAGTCGCTTGCACGGAGGAAACAAGAATCACCAGCGGAAGGGAGCCGATATGAGATCGCCGCCCGGGGTCGCCCGCAGAGGCGATAGTGCCGATAGTGATGGTGATAGACGCCGACGCCAGGTGGCAATAGCATATCGCCTCCTACCCCCTAGCGATAGTTGATCACTCTATGCAAGCGATAGTAATTTTCATTCCACTTACTCGACCCATGACCAATACTCACCGCCTATCCTAATTTCTCCCCTCCACCAGCGCAATAGCCTCTCCATACCAGTCTCGTCGTGCTGTCGGTGTAAAAACGATTAGTTGTAAGCATAAGACACTTATAACGCTATTTTCATTATCCATGCAATTGTACTGGCCCGATGATGAATCGCCGAAAACATGCGTTTGCTGAATGGACTTTTCAAGTTAAACGTGGGAATATTTGCCGAACTTTTAGGAAGTTGTAGGTTTGCCTACAGAGACAATGGGACTCTCAAGTTATTAGGGTGATTATTACTGCTGAGCGATTCGCCTCCGTCAGGAGACAATCACTGCGCCATAGCGACCACCAAGATCAGCTAAAGCATTTAGGTCTGAACGGTAAAAGTACCGTGCTATTCGCTAATAGAAATTTTAACGCACGTTTTCAGTTTTGACTACGTTCTCTTCATTTTTGAACGAATAGTGGTTTTGTTTGCAGCCCTTCATCAAGTTCGCAGCCCTACTGACTTCTCTGTAAGTATCTGTTGACTCGAAAATCAAAACCGAACACAACATTTGCAATCCATTTTGGGGCATTCAGAGGGACCTGTTCTATCGGTATGGAAGCTAGTTACGTAGTTTATTCT
Source organism: Dibothriocephalus latus (assembly GCA_900617775.1). Classification (NCBI taxonomy): domain Eukaryota; kingdom Metazoa; phylum Platyhelminthes; class Cestoda; order Diphyllobothriidea; family Diphyllobothriidae; genus Dibothriocephalus; species Dibothriocephalus latus. The sequence continues at coordinate 1,066 of UYRU01043884.1, read as the reverse complement.
ACTGACCGTTTGTGAATAGTACATTGTTATTCTGCAGCGGCTGTTAAATTTCAGCTCAAATATTCATATCAACTTTTGGGCTTATCCTAAAAAAGGTTTGCTTCGCAGAATTTATTTCGAGGTCGCGCATTTTGTTCCACTTAACTTAAACATGGCATGCATGGCGGTCTCGACAAATCGAATACCTGTTTTGTCTACTGAGGCTTGACTTCACGTCAACGCTTTGAGGCAGTCAAACATGGCTTCTAAACATAGTGAGAAAATTTTTTTATTTTTTGAACTTGAGAAATTGAATTTCTGTTCACCTTTTTCACATAAATGGACCGGCCCTATGAGAACTTATCGAAAGCTTACCTATGCTCACCACATGCCCTTCCAAATTCTCTGATGAGAATATTTGCAATTTTAAAATAAATTTCTTTTACTTTGACAGATGTATGTTTAGTAGAATCTGGAAGGAATTGTGTGAAAACTGCTAGGAGTCATTTATATCTGGCCGTTAATAAGTCGTTGCAGTTATGATATTAAAGGTATTTACGTTTCCTTTCAGGGCATTTTCTCGTATGACAAAAGCTAATGAGCTTGGATTTCTGAAGTCAGGTTTTCCGCAACTGTGGACCGAAAGGCCAGAAAATTCGGAAAAATCACATTTCCTGGAGAGTATTAGACAAGGTTAGTCCTGTGCAACCGTGTTCGCAACTTTGGAGCACATAGATATACGGAAGGTAAATATTATGCTTTATAATGTTCAGTGACAGGTTCTAAGTAGTAGCAAGTTCAAAACCCTAAATATACCTGAGCAAAGATGAAAGTATTGCACATGTAGCTACAGTTACTCTCATCAGTTATTTATAATTAAAAACTATAGTTGATTAGCTGGCCCTGATGAACTAAATTAAGAAACCAATGAATTACAAAAAAAGTAATTGGACTGCTAACTTGATACAGACAACAATGATTCTGTGCTAATTTTTTTGAAGCCACAAATATTTACTTGAAGAGGGCGTGATTTTCGACATACAGTAGACGCCGTTGATCATGCAATATTTCGACATATGCGAAAGAC
>UYRU01043880.1:6916-19183 GCA_900617775.1 Dibothriocephalus latus | reverse complement strand
CATAATTGAGGCCGGCTAGATCAGTCATGATCGCAGCCGTAATAAGTACAAGGAAGCCAAGATCTACCATCGTCTGATTTGTCTGCTACGGTGCTAGATGGGCTGTAAACGTGGCACTTCCTTCAGAAGCCAGATTCAGTACAAATGACATACTTTAATTGCGCTTGCATTGTTGATCACAAAAACTGGTTTAGCGGTGTCCATATTCCACGCAACGAAGAACACAGTCTTCAGTCTTTAATTGACCGCCAGCCATCATCCTCCATTTTACCTTATATTCCCAAACCCCGAAGTGGGTGGAGCCCAACATCTCCCTAAATCCGAACTTGGCGAGTTCTGATTTTTTGACTGATTAACACGACGGATGATGGAGTACATAACAAAATCCTCTGAGGCGACGATCGCTTATTGCAACTTCAGTAGGTGTTTCCATTCGTCGATAGAGTTCAAAATTTAATTCTTGGTCTAAGAACTGAGTCTCCAATAAGCGATGTCTGCAGAATTAAGGTCCAAGACGAGGTCGTACCTTGTCTGGACGCTCGCGTGTTCAAACCGTTAAAGAGCACTGAAGCCGAAATTAAACTTCATCGGACGCTAGCATAAGCTGTTAAACAGTTATTCTCATCATAAGCTTGCACTCTTATGCGCGTGAATTAATAGTATGCCTTAGTTAAGTTAATTGGTTTTGGGTGCATACCATCAATCCATGCGGTTTTTTTGGAGAACTCTGCAGCGGCATAAAGGTCTCAAGTACTATCTCTTCTGTATTAATGCTCAAATTCTTGTTTTAAATGCCTGGCTCAATCAAGCTCTGCCAGGATTTTAAAAAAACTGCATCGCAAGAAAACTTTTGCGACGGTCTTCGTAGTAATGTTAATTAAACAGAATTCCTTCATCTTCCCGAATAAAGGAAGTACATTGACTTTGTCTCATTCTCACGGAGCAGCCTTATTTTGCCAGGGCCACAAACCTATGTAGTCATCGGTCTGAAACACTAATACAACAGCTCCGACAGACTTTGACAGCCCGTCGTCCTCTGAAGCTAATTTTTATCGAGAAGGTCCGATTGCTTCTTTAGTTTTGGCGGTTACATGTTCGCGGTCATTTTGTGATGCAGCTTTGGTATACATATTGGGCTTACTTATGACTAGCATGCTCGGTAAAGTTCGATTTTCTGGATAACTTTTTCGAACAGAGCTTTTATTTTATTCTGTACCCGACATTATAGCGTGACAAATCGATCGTTAATATCGAAAGTGCTCTATAAATAGACTAGCGTAATTCCGGAACAATTAGCATGTACACAAGGAGTCCTTATTTACGCACTGCCCACTTGCCACAGTCACGTCTCTAGAGCCTCTGTGAAGACTTTGATCGGCGCAGTTTTTAAGTGGCATAGTGTTGACCATGTGTATGTGGTAATGTCATATTTTTTGTCTCGTCATAAATTGAGGGTGCTTCGAGAAAGCATCGAACAACTTTCCTCTGCACGCCTTCGGTGAGCATAGATGCATTTAAGTTATCCTAGCCAAAATGAAATCTTGAATTTACTTCTAGGAATTAACTGGATTACAAACAATAATATCATCAGGTTTGCTTATTAAAAGCCTATATCACTCCTCTTTTCAAGTGGCGAGACCGGATTTTGTCGATCGTGTGCATATTCTTTTTTTTTAACTTCGTCATCACGGTATTTTATTGCTGCGATAAATATTCATTGTTATGCGCGATTTCACTTTTTACGTTTGTACAATTTCCTACTTAATTAGTAGCAGTAGTTCGTATATTTAGTGATATTATTTCACCATGCATCACAGTTGGATTAACGACCACTTCAGAAGTACGTTAGACCTTGGACTAAATGATCTTCCGACATAGGGTCAGGTGTTTCGTTTTCCGTGCAGAAGAGTGTACCGAACTGAATTTACGCAATCGATTCTCCCTTTTGTCTACAGCGCCGAGCTCTGGGTCTCAACCAGACTAAAGTCACTCTTCAAACTTTCTTGGCATGGAAGAAACGCAAGGTTAGTCTGCCGCTCCCACAATCCCCCAAATACTACAAGTGAAAGCTTGTCTGTTTGTATCCCACTGAATCATGTTTTACACACTTATCAGCGACAGGAAAAAATTGCTGCTGGTAACGCCGAAAGGGCTAAAAAGGAGGCTAACTTCACTCAAGGCCGTCTCGTCGGGGTAAGTGCTCTGTTTCATGCCCGAATCATCAAATGCCCTAATAGTTGACTTTCCTTAATTCCCAACTTTTTGTTCTATGCAGATTTCAGGACGTGAGATGTTCGAATTCAATCCTGACTTCGTTAATGAGGGCGAGGAAATTGATGGTGATGTTTGTGACTCTCGGCTTCGCGAAGAAGAGGAAGAAGAGGTCTGGGTACACAGCTAGTTATACTCTATATTTTTCCACATCGTCGGTCAGAGTCATACTAAAAGAACTAAGTAACTGCTTCCCAAAAGACCTAATTCAACATTTATAGTGTAACCTAGCATTTGATGAGTAGGAGGTTGTTGCTCGACAGTTACCAGACTCGCGTCCTTAACCAGGTATACGATGTTTCCATTGTGCGTACAAAAATTGACCAGAGTTTTTGACCACATAGGTCAAAGCAGTAATTTGTGCAACATATCTTCGCTGCACCTGCCTTTTATGTTATTACGACTGTCTGATCAGGCTGGCTTTAATTAAGTCGCCCAGAATACCGTTTTGTGTCGGTAACAAATATTAGACATCAAGTAAATCTCGTTGCTGGCAGTGACTGAAAGCGGGTGGTTTAGTTTAGCACAGCATAACTACCTTCTTTCCTAATGGCTCGAAATTTTTTTTCCCAAGTTTTAACTAAGGCAGGAGTCTGCTCTTTGGGTTTGAAGCGGCTTTCGGAAACTTGTTTGTTTCTGTCTTTTGCACGGATATTCCAGCGTCCGCAACAGTCAAGGATAGCCTGTCGGTCAGATATCCGACATACATAGAGTGTTTTGATGGTTGTGGTATCCCATAAACAATTACAACTTTTAATGATAATCCTGCCAACAATATTGATTGGGTAGACGGTAAAGTTTTTACTATTTCATTTATGCGGCAAATTGACCTCGGTATATCTGATACTCATTGATTACTTAGGTCCATCCTCAGATCTCAACGTTATCTGGTTCTGTGTTGACACTGATACGGATAAATATGCGAATTTTGCAATCACACTAATCCAGAAACATCGGCTGGTTTCAAAGTCGCCATTGTAGTCACGTTCGGTCAGCCGGTGTCCCTATGTCATTTCAACTCTGAAACTTTCGAGAACCAGCATAAGCCTAAGTACGGTAGGTGTGCTATCTCACAAAACACTCATCGAAATTATGAACCGTGTTTTTGATTTTAAAGGTTAACTTGGGTGGGGTTGTGATTTAAATTGTTATGCAGCATAATACCAAGGTATTTCAGTCACGTCCGAACACTGCCTTTTAAACGACTTTCTTTTGGACCGCTTGCAAACCCTGCATTCTGTATAGAATGGTTACTTAGTATTTCGGATTTATTTCCGATGTCATTATAAATTCACATATATTTTATAAACAACATGCAATAAATATTATTTTTTTTCACTTTGCTGATAACTCACATTTAATGTAAATTTTATACTTGAAGTTTAGGTATTTTTCGGTTTTTGACGGCTTTTTTTAAAAACCCGAATCCTTTAAAGTCCGATCTGCTGTCATGCTTGCAGTAAGGATTTCCAAGTTACTAGCTGTATATTTTTGTGCCAGAAAGTTCATACATTTCTATTTGCTATGAAAGGTATGCCATATAAGGCTCATTGAATTTTCCAGTGAAGGTGGACCATATTGTCAAAGAGAACGCCATAATGAGAGATTTTGAAGCCAAAAATATCTGTTCTTCAAGTATAACCTTTCGAGAAGACGCCATTTTTTCCAAAATAAGTACAAAAATACTCTTCTATATTGAAAATAAGTGGAGAAATTTCGATACTTAGGCAGTCAATCTTTACAGCGTGTAGTTTTTGCGGGCGGTCGAAAAACGTTTGTTTAAAAGCCGGCATTCTGACATGCATGAAATATCTAGGGATTATACTTATTGTTACTTAGCATTACAACCCTACTCGGATCGTACTTTCTAATCAAAACGCATTTCAGAATCTCAGTTACATTTTCATAGGATATCACGTCAACTGTAAATAGAATTGACAATCTGTCTCACCCGCATCCAATAATCGACTGAATCTCCGCTAATTTGTAGACCATTTTGCCGGTGTCGATTCCCCAAATTACATCCTCGGATAAGATGCATTTTACAGTCTGGGGTTTCATTTTGCTGTTTTATTATTTTAGACTATCCTGTTTATTATGTGATTTTCCTTACAGTTGGATGTCGAAGTGCGTGATATCGATCTTTCGGCGTTCGACGAGGAACACCTCCTGGAACTCGGTAAGTTACCATACTTGGTCGTCGTCATTGTAAAAATGAGGTTCCCATGTAAACTGTCACACAATAGAGGCGTTCACCGAGAGAGGTTTATTTATGACCTGAAGTTTCGAGTAGGAGTTTCGTCTATTCATCTTCGGAGCCTAAAGAGTCCTGTGGTTACTGCTCGTTATATGATTCGCAGGTTTCAAATGCCAGACGCTGGACTGGGTCGGATCCCCGATGCAACTTATCCTGTGTCGTTCCTGTTCGTTTATTGCGGAGATAATTGGCGGCCCAGATGGTTTCATGCCTTCACTGTCTCCGGCCAAGACAACTTGTGGAAAGAGATAGGAAGGGGGTAATTTCGGTGGCGGTTGACCGAGCAGTTGATGGCCTCCCACATCTGTCTTGATGTGTGATCATCGCCACGATCCGCAATGACGTTAAGGTTGAAGATGTGCCCCACCTGCGCATTGGGGGCTGCTGCCTGTGCCTCTGGGTCTAACCTAAGAGCGAACAACTGATGCCCATGCACTCGCGTTTACAGTCGTCAGCCAGCTTTTCTAACTTAATTACACATCGTGCAGCTGCAATGAAGTTTATAGGTAATTGTCGACTTCTGTTGCTTGGGGCTAGGATCTTCTTGCCGCATCCATTATCGGAGGATTGTTAAGTCAAGCCCGTTAGCAGCTGTTCTGGGTAGCGCGGGGGATCTAACCACGGCCTTCAAGGCTCCCTTCATATACGAAATTCTCCGCTATTATATCGGTTGATTGCACTCCAAAAACTCGAAAGACGTCTTTTCGGGGAGTACAAACTCAAATTTTGACGATATCTTTGTCATTCTTGACTTGGATGAGACTAGCTACTGTGAAGAACGAATTAACTCATTCATCCCTGACATACTGTCCGTGACTGAAAAGGAATTAAAGGACAGACTTCCGTTCTTGATCTCGTCTATCGCCAACTAGACTGCTAGCTGGTGACGGAAGTGTACAGAGAACCGATAAACACGTTGCAGCTGCTCGGATGCAACAGAAACCACATACTGCAACTCAAACGCACGTTATACCGATGGTTGGGAACACAATGCAGCACGCCAGTCGCCAGGCGGGATGAGAGGAAACTCTACCGAGTGCTCTTCAAAGCCTGCGGCTTTCTAAGTCCATTCGTTGAGAGAAGTTCAGTGCCATAAACGGGATGGAAAGTGCAATTGGCTAAACTATCGTTGGAGCATTTCGTGTATAAAGAGGGCCTCCGAGGCCTTGACTTATATCCTCGCGCTTCCCGAAATAAGAGTTGCTCAGAGACCTGACTGACCTATCTGTTTTGGCAGAAGATGTGAAACCATTAGGCCCATTAATTGTCGCCACAGTCAAAGAGGGTCGAAGCGACACACGTAGTGAAGTTGGGTCCTATTCAACCTCATAGTGAGAATTAGTGACCTACGCATCGGACGTAATAGGCGATAACAAAAGCAGGACACAGAACTCACCTGTCTACGAAAGTGTCTAACCGAAATCCCCCCACGAAACCTCAGGTCAGAAATAAAACTCCTGGTGAACGCCTATCGACCTATTGACTGTACTTATTACTGTTTTGTGTAAATTATCCAGTCTTCTTAACGAGCACACATCCGTCCAGTCGAATTTCGCATTTGACTCCTCTTTTCCTAATCAGAAGATCCAGGAATGAACCTCTTAATTTCTTTGCCCTGCCAGTCTGTAGTTTTGCTTTAGGTCCTTTCGGGCAGCTTATTTATGGTTATGAAGTTGGCGATCTCTTCCACCTTGAGTTTCTTTTGTACGGTGAGAGATACCAAGAGAAAGAGGGAGTTAAGTTGATGTTACACAATTCTCCCCACTATCATTCAGTTTATGTACAACTTGCCTCCGTCTTTCTGTCCCGGAAAGTGGTCGCCTGCACCCTTTTTGACTAACAAACCATCGAATTTGCTTTTTACGTTAGATTCTGGTTGGTTCATCACACATAGGATTTGATTATGCTTGTATTTCATTGGTCCAGTATTTATTGTTAACTGGGATGCCCTGCTAAACTCACTGTAATATTGTTTACGGTTAATATGGTCTTACTTAGTATGAAGTTCACCTTAGTGTTATTGATTTTAATATCTGAAAACAGTTAGGAATCGTCCGTGCGGAATTATTTTGTTGGACGCATGCTCTATGTGGTAGGGGTTGCATGTTTTCGGAACCCTCGCCGTCATTTTTCATTTTGTCGGCTTGGAAGTGCCGAGAGCAATTGTTTTATGTTTTAACATTGGTTTTCTATGGTACTAATAAGAAAGCGCTTTTGTAGATGACTCTGGCCATCAGGAACCCGCGACGAAGAAGGACTCCTCGCATCCTGCTAAGGGTATGTCAGAAATTTTTACGCGAATCTCTGCATCTCACACCGGAAGACGATTCTATCCATTAACCTATTTGCTACCCACCCGGTCCGTCACCTGTCTACACTCAGTTATCGACTGCAAATGAGTGTGATAGAACAACCACCAAATCACACTTTCAGGATGTGTTTGAAGAATTCCCTTGCTGTGAACTGCTGGTTGTTGTCGAGGGCTAAAATTATGGGACTGAGCGAGGCGACCGTTTTAGACTCTGTTCTGGATTCGACAACAGTAAATAAATGTTAAATGGAATATCTGCAGCTGGCTCGCCGCAAACGCTCACCTGAACTCGATGGAAGGAACGAAATACCCGTCAAACTCTTTACGTCGTGTGCTTATCCTGGCTGAATAACCTGACCAAATAGGCAACGGGTTATAGGAAGTGCTGTGATAGGTTTTGACGGTGTCTAATTTGCAACAGGACGCCAGCGGGCTGACTTTGACTGTGCAATGTCGTCCGGCTTTCGGAAAACTATTGCGACCTGTGGAAAAAATAATGTTGCGAACGCTTGATGAACCATTCCGGGATTACCAATTATGAACTTCGAGGATTTGACGGCTTCAAGAACTTCGGTGAGACGCTGCTGCCAAAGAGTCTGAATAAGAACAACATCGTTTCCCGAACTGGTACTGCTAGTAGGGTTTTTACTGTACTTAGAAAGTGTCAACGAACTCGATGTCTTACTTCTTTAACCACAGATTGGCACTCGTCCGACTATTCCTCCCGTATAGCTTTCAATTTTCGGTTTAGTATTGTTAAGGGAAATATAGGTGAACGCCTTTGAGCTCCCCGTTGGTGACAAAGTGGCTAAGAAATGCATCGAAACAGTAGAAGAATTCAAAAAAAGATGTCACTTACGAAAGCAAGTATCAGTGAGTTAGCCGCAAAGAGTAAGTTGATGCGACTGCTCACTTATTACGAGTAGTATAATTACGCGTCATTAGTCTGATCGCACAGATCAGCGTGTAGCTATTGAATGAGAAAATTGATGCATGTCCAGTTTGCTTTTAAATGAATTCATGCAGGTGGGCCTAACGACATCTTCAGGCAGAGCGTTCCACGTTGCAACCACTCTGTTTTTGAGTAAAAACTTGCGTCTGTCGGTCCATGCTTTTTTTGGACGCGGTTTTAGGGAATGACCGCGCAAAGTGGGCATGTTAGCCTGAATAAAAGAAATCGGCGAAAAAGCAACAATCCAGGCCTTTCATAATGTGTACGGTATGTGTGGAAGAAGAATATAAACTGAAGGAGGTTTGATCATCGTTTCTTGGGTAGCATCCTTCAACTAAAGCACATTAGTTTCGTCTTGAATGAGACAGCCCGATCTCGCTGCTGAAGTCTTGTGGTGATTTTTTTGGGGCGTCCAAGAGCACGACTGAGGGGTATTGGAAGCTTTATTCGCCATTCACCTCGTGCTGTCTCGTCAGCAGTAAAGGCGTACCATCTACGATACCATGGAAACTGGCTAGACCAAGCCTGATCACACTTGTATCGAAAATGGCTTGGTGTGGTTTCGTGAATCTTATTGTTTTCCGTATTCGAATAGAATCACTGACTTCGATCACTTCTCAAGTCTCCATTTTCAGAGGAAGTGAAGTCGGGCGCTTCAGAAACCCGGACTAAACACCCGAGCCAGCGTTCGCGTCCTGTCACAACCGCGTCATGCGAAATGTGACAGTCGGTTAATTGGACTTTAACCCCCTAATTTCCGCTAGCACTGCTGTTACCACTCCGTTAAGAGCTGACTTATTTAGCAGCGAACCAGTGGGTCGTTTCCCCATTCGCCACTCACTGATGCATCGTATAGTCACCAACTAGGCCAGCGGACCGACCGCACTGGATAATACACTGAAAATAGCGGAATGATGCAACCCATCAAATGCAGACTTGAAGTCGTTAACTTTGTGAACCAATACGCACCTCAATCAAGTAGCATATGACCCTGAATGGAAAGGGCCACTTGAATCGCATGGAGGAATATAGGCGTCCCGTTTTCCTTTGGGGATTTGACCTGAAGTTTTCGCAGACGAGCAAATGACGATGAGTGGCCAAAAACAGGAGTAATACCAATGCCGATAAGGAAAGTTGGAATGCTCTTCGTCATATACTTATACATAGACTGCATGCCGGGAGGACTCGAATAAGCCCTGTGCTTCTTTACTTTATCTCGGCCCGGACTTCCGCTACTGTTAGCTGACAAGGGCAAGTAAGCCGTTAGTACTCTTGGTAAACTAACTATTTTCCCTTAAATTACACCATTTGGAATGTGAATGCACAGGAGCCCTTTTAAAATCAGTTCAGCAGTAACATGCATTGTAGATAGATGGAAACCAAATTACGGTTATCATATGACTTGGGCGATGGCGGGCACGCCCTTCAACTGCGCTAACAAATAATAGAGCTCATAACCAGATACTTCTAGATCGTCAATTCAGTTTAGCCCTCTTTACTAGGTATCCGTATGTGTCTTCTGCGAAAACCATCTTCGCCACCGGGTTGCCTTTCCACCTAGCCTACGTAAACGCAGAGTTCCTGCCAATTGTACCGTCTCCGAGTTTTCAGTACATGAGACGATGTATTGGAAGACCCTTTATGCAAGTCCTGTACTGCTCGAAATGAGTCTAACCGAATCGACAATTGGTATTCGGACATTTATAGGAACAGGAGTGACTTTTGGGGGGTGTATTCTGTTACTGTCAGACTAACTTCTTTTTCTACAGGTGACTTAGCAATTGATGAAGACCTTTTCAATAACGAGGACCTGGAAGGCTTAGAGGAAGAACTCGAGGGCCTCGAAGTGGAGCCGTGAGGGAGATGCACTCTTACTACCCGAACTTTGTAACTTAAGATCTTTGCCCATTATCAGCTGTGGGTTGTGTACATTTTTTTTTCAAGAATGCCGGAATTGGAGATCCCTTAAATCTTCTCCTTAATCTTTGAAGGGTGCAAATCTGTGGCCGTTCCAAGAATTTATTTATGGTATCATTGAAGTTTTTATTTAGCCAAGGTTACCTGGTCTTAGTATGGCAGTTAAAAAAGCGGCCGGTTAGCCGGATTTCACCTCGCACAAAACACCTTTACCCTAGCCCCGCAACCTGACACTCGAGAGCAGAGCTGAAAGAACTGGCTTTCTGTTGATAAGTTGCAGTCGGTATGCCCGAAGCCATTTGAAACTGTAAAGTCGACAGTGCTTTCGATCAGAAATCCAGTGTGTAAGATCAGAGCGACTAGTCTGAGGATTCATAAGAGCTCGCGATCAGCGGGTCAGCCCTCCCTGCTTTACTGGCTGAATGAAAGCAGAACCGAGGTACACCACGTTACTCCACTGCCAAAAGCGGTAGTACGTCAAAAGGACGAAGATGATGGTGTCAGTCTCGCGTTATGGTCGAGACCTTCTGATGAGTCCGCTAGGGTGTTTCTACCCCTCTTCTAAAAAGTCACCAGTTCTTGTGCTCGTAGACACACATACCATGCCAGGAGGTAGTCAGTATCGGCAACCCTTTGAGTGTTGAGGTAACAAGTTAGAACTTTAGTTAATTGATACAAGCCCGTACCGTGCGGTCAACTGGGGCTAATGGCCATCCACCTGATATGCCGACGTTAATGTTAACCCTCTATGACGATGCGTATTGCAGGAGTGAAATGAATGATGCAAAGATACCACTAGGATATGCACAGGCAATTGTGATGTTCGTTTACTGTCAACGTAGCATTTGTCAGGCTACCGTGATTGACTGGGACCGGACTAGAGACAGAACCGTGAAAAGGTGCTCCGATTTTACTTCACAAGAGGATAAAATAGATTACATTGTTAATTTTGATAGAACTCCTGTGACTTTTTCGTTGACCGACAAGAATGAACTGAAATGCATAATTGCTTAGAACCTCAATATCGTAAGCCCGTCCAGACCACAAGGTTCTTCGGAAGTCTACCCAGTCAAAATAGTAAATTAATTCAGGGCCGTGAGGTTCGAATGGATTGTATTACATGATTGGATTGAATGATGATGATATGCAGCAGACAACCCTCGTTAGAGATACAAAGCGTTTTCATGAGGGCCATCGGAAAAACGAAAAAATATGCGAAAATTTGGTGGAAATCTGGGAAAAGGGAGTCCGAGTATGTTTTAATCACCCTCTTCAGGCAGTGTTCCGTAGGTAGATTTGACGATAATGTCCTAAAAAAGTCAGTGAGTAAATAAGTAGTTGGACGCTGAGATATGAAGATTTTAAGAGAAAAATACTCGAAGCACAAAAAATAACTAATGTGATAATTCTGGATTGATAAAAAAATAGCAGGTATCACTGGGGGGGACGCCACCTGTAACAAAATTCCCATGAAACCACGAAGTATACAAATATGACGGATTTCAATACTGCTACGGCATCACTATGGAAGTCAAGCACTTGTAGCACATGCATTATGGGACTATACGGTGGACGTTGCCTGCCTGCCAGAAGTTTGTCTTCCAGAATCTGGATCGAGGACATCAAGGTTCCACAAGAGTATGTTGACTACGCGCTCTACCGCAGTTGTACGCAAACGAACACAGGACAAAATAAGGCGGCAACAGATATGAAAAAGCAAGTGCATAGCACTCTCTTAGCGCCTGAGTTTATCTAAAAGCGGATTGTCACAGCCTGCTTAAAAGAGGGCCTAGCAGATATGCCTGTGGTTGCTGTATATACCTCAAAATTGCAAGCGGATGAAGCCGTCAAGGCTGAGTTCTATGAAAACCTTCAAGGTACCTCCTAGAAATGTGCCCTTCTTCGCCGGAGACTGCAATGCAAGAACTGGCCCATGCAGTGAAACCACGAGACACATCTGCAAATATGGACTGAGCCAACGTTGCGACAACAAAGAACGATTGGTAACATTTGCTGACTATAACTAGCCCATCTTTACAAACGCTCGCTTCCAACACCCACATCGACAGTTACTAATATGATATTTAAACGAGGGTCGGACAGCAAACCAGACAGACTATATATTGGTACGCTCAGTGTGGGCGACCTCAGTATTTGACAGCCAATCTTTTCGAAGTGCGATAGCTGGATCAGACAATGTACTTGTCCGTGCTCTGCTTGTTGACTCGAAGTAAGAGATTGCCTCCGAAACGTATCAACGTCACGGCACCATCAAATACAGAAACTCATGGAGCGATCAATTAAAGTATCACTGTACGGATCAGAGATCAATCCACCGTTCACATCGAACCCTCAGATAACGTCGATAATCAAACTTCGCCCGGTACCAAGTTGCCACACCTGAGCGACGCCATACAAAGTGCGATTAATTTGACCTTGCTGCAACTGGTAGATCCGAGAAAGGATTGGGTCTCCATAACGACCCTCCATCTCACAACTCTAGCTAGGATCGCCCGGTTGTCCAACTCAGAATTATCGTTTATTGGGACATCAAACTAT
>UYRU01043879.1:1641-16030 GCA_900617775.1 Dibothriocephalus latus | reverse complement strand
CCCCCCCCAAACGGCAACAGTTTTTCTCCTTAAAATTGTTTCAATGGCGTTCAGCTCTATAATTCCTGAACAATGCCTAAGGAGGTTTTTTGCTTTCTGCTCTTTTTACCCAGTTCAATTTACTGGCAACGCCAATGTTCACCAATATTCTGCTGAACCAATGCAGTTCATAGCTGTTCTGTACCAATTAAGAGTTAAAAGGCATTTACCTACATTTCCCTTAATATACCTGACCTGACGTGACATTAATGTTCCATGAATGGCGCAATTACTTTATATGAATGATGAGGACATGTTAACACATTGTTTGGTAAAGATATCAACATCGCAACGTTTGAAAGCTAACACACCAGGTAATAGGCACTCAAAAGTAAAAAATACAGAAATCAAGTTATTAAGCCCACGGTTAATAAGTCCAGCCGCTTATTAAGCCCAGTTTGGTCTGGACCCGAGGTGGCCTTAATAACCGGCGACTACTGTACGTCAGAATAAGTTTGCAAGGGATGGATATCAAAACCGGAATTCGATTTGAGGTCTTCTTCGCAAATAAACGTTCATATATGTTGCCCTTAGACATTGCTCCCCTAAGATAGGGGCCCCTTAAAGTGCATAAAGGTACCAATAAAAACCCATTCATATCAATGAAATAATTATCGTTCCTGAAGCTCATTTACGCAACTGAATAATGCGATCAGCTGACAAATTGTAGCATTCTACTTCACAGGCGTTTTTAGTTTGTAAACCTTTATCAATTTAAACTAGGTATCTAAGATACTTGCCATTCATTATAAATATCATATGAAAAAGGATTCAAAGAAAGGTGGCACTTGATTGGAACAATCAGATTCTCATTTTCTATTCCACCTATCTACCCGTTAATCAAAGGGCGGCCCTGCAACGAAGTGTACCAAGATATTCATTCACAGGACAGATGCAACCCGATTGTTGGCTGTTATTATTTAGCATATGCATGCAAGCGTTATTTTGATGACTAACATATATAAAACGCATACAATTTATCTGGGTTTGAGGCCTGTTTCTGCACGATACCTAATGAACAGAAAACAAGCGAGGAAAATTAACAGACGTAATGGTTTTGCAACAACGCCACGTCCTCTAAAGAAAATCCTTAATGGGCTATTTTTAGATGTTTTTTGGATCTCATCGTTTAGTGCGACAATATTGTAGATTTGATAGGAAGCATAACTCAGGCTTAAGATGCATCCGGAATTTGCGCATTTTAAGGTTGATTTTTAACTCTTAACAGGGTAACTATGAGCACGTATATGGAAATGCCTATATGTCATGTATAAAAGCAGATACTTAGGCAATTTTCGTATTGCTAGCTAAGGCAGTAGTGTATTGGTTTTCGTCGGGATTCAGTACCGTTCAAATTGGTTGCCTTTTCCTTAGAGGATTGAGTTGGAATTCCCTTACTTAACGAATTATGCAAATATTTTATTGAATAAAGGCAGCAATTAGGCAACGTTTCAAATCTAAGAATCGACTGAAATGCACTAAAAATGACAATCATGTCAAAATACGTATACAAGGTAAAGACATAAAAATCGGAATTCGATTGGGGATGCTTCTTTCAAAGCAAGTTTCATATACAGGGTGTCCCAAAATGTATACACATTTTAAATTATAGTAAACTTGGTGTTTGTTATATTTTTATGTATCGTTTTATTGTTCTTCTCACTGCATTTTCTCGCATTATGCAAAGTTCCCATTGTAAAAGTTATACACCTAGGTTAATCCGTACTCTAGTCCATGATCGAGGCCGAAGAATACATTATTGCGAGTGGTAGTAAGAACAATGTCTGGGTCAAAATGGACGTCAGTTTGAGAACATACACTAAAAAAATAATCAAATTATAATTATAAATATTTATATATATTTGAATTAATGAAATCATCATAACCATCATGTTTGCAACTATTAAGCATGTGTGTACATTTTTGGTGACACCCTGTATGTTGTCCTTCGACATTTCTCCTATAAAATACAGGCTTCTTAAAGTACATAGAAAAACAATCAAGACCCGTCCGTAATAATAAAGTAATTATCTCTATTATCGCATTTACGCAGGTGAATAATAAGATATCCTGATGGAAGATCACCTAGTGCTGTATAGCCATTTTAGGTAGTAAACCTTTATCAATTTTAACTGAATATCCAAGGTCTCCGCCAACTATTATAACTCCTTTATGAAGGAATGATGCAGGAAAAATTATGCCGTAATCAGAAAATCTATTTTTTCATTTGTTCTGCACCAAATTACCCTTTAATTAAAGGGCATCCTAGCAATGATGTCTGCAACGGACGTTTGTTGGTAGGGCAGATGCGACCTAATTGTCTGCTGCTGTCTGCTACGTTATGCCCGCAGGCTTTATTTGATTGGATAAAATATCTAAAATGAATGTAATCTGTCTGAAATGGAGGATTGCGCTCGTAGGATACCTAATGAACAGAAAACTGGCCAGGAGAATTAGCAGGCCTAATTGTTTTGCAATATTGCCATGTCCTCCAAAGGTACTCCAAAATACGCTACTTTTAGATGTGATTCTATGCCCAAGGTTAAGTAGAATGAAGGCCATCTTTTTGCTTTCAAAAATAAACACAAAGCATCCAGAAATTGGCTGCCTACTTAAAAGTTTATTTAAAACGGTTAACCAGGTAAAATATGAGCACGTCTATGATAATGCCTATGTTTTTTGCCTAGAAGAAAGTATTAACGCAGTTCAGGTAATAATAGCGAATGCAGTAGTGGATTGCTTTTGTCTTGAACCAGGGAATGTAAAGTCAGTGGCCTTTTCCCCAGAAGAAGTATTTGAATTTGTTTCGCCAGTGCTTCTGCCGACCTCGGCATAAGCTCACGTATAATGTTTCAAAGAGGTTAACTTCAAACTTTGTGTGACGGCACTCAGGTTTGTTAGCCCTATTAACACCCCCTTCGAAATTTACTTTTGCTTCTTCCAAATAAACGCAGTTGCCTTTGTTTTACAGTTCTTAGAAAAATCCGACGAAAGTAGGTAATCCTATTATTAATGTTGGAATTACTTTATATGAATCATGGGTACATGAACCCATTTTCTTTGATAAAGACCAGAAGAAGGTCACGGTTGAAAACTCAGATCCAGGCAAATTGTACTTAAAAATGACAACTATGCGAGAATTAGTGTATAAGGGACAGATATCAAAACAGTAATCGATTCGACGTCTTGTGCGCAAAGAAATGTTCCTATATGTTGCCCTTAGACATTCCTTCTATAAAATATGCGCTCCATAAAGTTGTAAAAAGAACAATTAAAACCCGTCCATACGCAGGTGAATAATGAGATTAGCTGATGAACTTTGCTTTTGCTTATTCAGTTGCGCAGTTGCGTTTGTTTTACAAGTATTAGAGAAATCTACAATTGAAAAATATTTTATCAAGTACTGCCACTGAAACATTCAGAACGCGGCAAAAAATTTCTGTCCCATTTGCTGCGGTAAGACAAGAGGAATTTTTCGGCCTTTTGATCCATCTGCAGACGGAAAGCGCACTTCCGGATAATCGGAACATGCTCTAACTGGCACAGGCGTTAACATGTAAAAGTGCTTAGCAGCGATTGACAATTTTCTATTTAAAACAAGCATTCAGGAGAAAACTGGTTTAATTGCAAATGTGAACGTGAGTGTTTGAGGAGTGTGGAAATTGTGAAAAAGGTGCGGCGGAGATTGTGCGATTTGTAGGTCGTTTTTCTTACTGCGTCATCCGACTTACTTTCATTGAGGCAACCAGGTAATTGCGAAGTCTCCAGTACTGAGGTGCTCACATTGTTTAAGTGCTGGTTATGTAAACAATTAAGATTTTGGTTGCTGGTTTATCAGCACATGAGAAACAAAGGAACAGTCTATTGTAAACCGATGGAAATAAAGTTTCCTAGGCTGAGGTAGCAAGTTAATATGGATATTTTGGATGAATTTCATCATGCACCTCGAAATAGCCGCAGTGTGTGCATTTGAGGAGGCTTCCGGTATTATATACCGAAGTTACACTATAGACCATATTGATTTCAATAGAATATGTACCAAAAAGGACATGGGTAACACTGTAGGACCGGCTGCTGAACCGAAGTTCTTATGGACCGGCAGGATATCAGGAAACTCGTGTCGGGATTTTTTGCTTGTACTAATACTATCTAACATGTAAGCTATGTGTATACTACAGCCTCTCTGCCGACGGTCCATATATATGGTACCAAAATATTCCGCTTTAAAAAAACTGTATGGCAAGTCTAGCACGCATCTTTCATGGCGAAATTTAATTTGGTGGTTTAGCATTTATCTGGACAGGTTATTTTGATTTAATAATAAGAAGGGCTTTGGCTTGGAAAGCAGCCATCTTAATTAAAGTTACGGGGAGAAATAGGCACTAATTTTCACTAAATCCTAAGTAAATTTTGATCGAACAAATTTCCTATGCTGTAAGGTACGACAGGACTAAACGTTTTACTACTATGCATTGTGTGCTGGAAGAATGCAAGAATAAGTAAAAAAAGTGAAATAATTTCTTCCAGAACTGGAAAATTTTGTGCGAAGTTGATCAAATAGAAGTGAATCCAAGTTTAAGGAATCGCATTCATTTTCAGAAACAAGCAATAATTTAAGTTCTAAATATTATGTTTAGCTATCCTGTGAAGTTTTTTTGCATAAAATGCAGTAACGCGAAAGTTTCGTCTGAAAGTTTGTTGTACCACACAGCTGTCCTTGTGCATAAGCAAACTTTGCCATATATGTTACCATGAAGTTACGTTAAGGAGGCCTTATTACATGTAAGTCAGGTAGAACTATACATTTTTGTAAACTTCACGTTCAGCTTATGTGATATTAAGAAGCGGAAAAGACAGAAGAATAATACGCATTTCAAAAAATGGCCATATTTATGGCCAGACTTTTTTGCATTCGCAGGCATGCAAACGATTGTGGAATTAATCCAATTTTGCGGAAAACAATCCATTATAAACAGAAAAGTAAGTTCCTTCATCTCCAGTCAAACTGAACCATTTATCTTCAGGTAAATTAAAGAAATGGTCAAAAGTCTTCAATTTCATCGTGACGTTACCTTAGAAAACGTTAATATACACAGAAATTCGTCAGCCGAATATCTAATCAAAGCCATTTTTAAAGAGGTAACCTTTTATGGAAAGTTACTTTATTAATATTAGGAATAAATATATCAGAATTCCGTTGCGGACATGATTTATTCTAGACAATGTGGTTTGCTGTTTTGAGGCATATCTACATATGAGCGATATGGTCATCATTAAAAGAACTAATATCCAAAACACTTTAAAGATTTTGGTTTAAACGTCGAATAGAAGCGCAAGTTATCAATTTCTCAATAAAGACACTGAAAACGAAGAAAAAAATGACAGACTTTATTCGTCGATATTCAGATAATAATTATCCACTAATGGTAATGTGTACAATATATTTAGACGAATGAAAAGTTTCTTCTATATAAGGAAGTTGTTTCTAATTTACAGCATTTTTTTACATCTCCGGAACTTGGGGTTTATCGGAAAGATTTTATTTTTCTTAACAATCACCCTGACCATCGCGTGGATGCCAAAGAGGCCTTCCGAGTGATCTACACGGTACCTTCAAGCCACTCAAAATTTCCGGGACAGCGTCTGTTGGCTACGGCGGAAGCGGCCGCCATCAGGCTACGCCGACCGGTCCTTTGCGCCCAAAATATTTACGTCACGGCGCCGCAGTTACCTTGGTCAAAAGCTGTTAATCCAACATCCAGCAGCTTAGCACCTCAACCGACTATCCGTCCCCCCTAACGCTGATCAAATTTTGACCCCCTTCCGCCCCCCCCATTCCTCCTGCCCTGACAACCGTTCTGTTTTTTCTTCCAACCCGTATACTTACTTAGTAACCATATAAATGTAAAGGCCTTGATGAGAATTATCGGAAACAAACGTATGTTCGCCAAATCATCTTCTGAATCACTTAGTACTTCTTATAGTTATTTTAAGTACTTAATATGTCTAATGCTGCTAATTATCGTTTATATGTTTTCGTAAATGCGTTTTCGCTGGTATGCGAGAAATAATCAAATATTTACAAACTTAGGCAAATTGTTTGCAGCACTCGTCATACTGTATGTCCAAATACTCATATGAATATTATTACTGAATCAATAAAGCTTACCCCACGTAAACTATTCAAAATTAGCAGGCTTTTTCTGGAGAGAATAAAAACAGCAAATAGAATACGATACGACCCAGAATTCCTGTAATATGTCGAAATATGGGTAAGATTGATCCCGGAAGGTTTTCCTAATTTGTATTATCGTTTACTGTATTGCGGATAAAGCCGATTATCAAATCGTAGGTTTCTAGAAGTTCCTGAAAAATAAAGATGGTGTTTAGGAGGTGGCCTACTTGAAATTACCTGAGGTGCAACTTACCGTTCTAGATTTAGATGAGTATAGTTCACGGCGCAAGGTGCCGCTCAAACCTTCCATTTAAATGTGAAACAACTTACTCCCACTGGCCGCGGGAAGGAACTTCGAGCACATTTTTTCCCCTTTACACCTACTTCTAAAAATTTACTTCTCTGCCTATCCTACTTCCTCACCCTCCAAGACCCTATAACCACCGTTTTCGTAGGACATAATGCTGGGACTAGGGCAATATGAGGGGAGCTACATAAGTTAATTTTGCCGCTTGATGTGTCCAGGATTTCGTTTGTTAACGTGGGAATAAGTGGCTCGTTAAGACGTCTTTATGTCTTATTTTACGTGAGTAGCCCTACATAAATCAACATGAATTGAATCGTTGGCGGGCCGCCGGTATGCACAGGCATTCCTAAAGCGATGAATCAAAAAGCTTTAATTTCACAAGTGGTACATAGCAAACTAAAATCTCATTATAATGTGACGTTGGTTACATTAACAGAAGGGCATATTTTATCTCATAAACTGATGACAAGACTGAAATCTTGAAATGGGCTAGATCACATGCATACAAGAAACCCATGTAGTGTTTTCTATTTCAAATAGTCCAGGCGCGTTTCGCTATACATATGTACTAACATTTACTCAGACTTTTCGATATTGTACATTAGAGCCAATGGTCGACCTTGATTTTAGATCATAAGCTACAGAAACGTGTTGATTCTTGCTAAGAGGCTTTTAGTGTTGACTTCAAAAATAAACTAGCTTTCTTTGGCTATACTGTGCGGCCTAAAATTCGTTTAACATGCTGACATATGCGAATTATTCATACGCTCTCGCTAATCGGGATTGAGTAAGGTGATAATACTGAGTAGCACGTAGTCTATTCTGAAGACATTCCCACTACAATACGTCGCCGGCCTTTTAATGAGTTTATTTATGACCGCTTACAAAGCTTTTGTACTGTAAAAAGTGGCTACTTAAGTAGTATGCATTTATATTATTAATTTCGACTATCTTTATAAATTCAAGTATACTTTCTGGAAAACATAAACAAAAAACTATTTATTTTACTTGGTTCGTAGAAAATTATGCTTTCTTTAAATTTCAGACTAAAGAAAGGGTATCTTTGGGTTTTAGACAAGTATGTAAATTGCCGAATAATTTTGAAACCTACTGAAGGCTACGCTTGAATTCAAGGTTAACAAACCGCTGGGTACATCCTATCTAAGGAAAAGTACATTTTCGACTATAGTTTGAGGAAGAGGTCACATATTTCTCATAAAATATTGCAACAGATGTGGAGCATGCTTTATACAGTATAGGCAGCATTCACAAATCGACTGATTCGATGTAGCATAAAGGAAAACCTTACAGTCTCAAAAATGTTCATAAATATAAACTTTTTGAAGCCGAAAAGTACCCTTTCTTTAGTTATAAAATTTAGGGAAGGCATAATCTTCCACCAGAGGAGTACTAGAACTTTTTTCCATACAAAAAACTTGAATATATAGACAGCCAAAATCATTGGTAAATGCATACCACTTAAAATGCCACTTTTTACAGTATAAACGTTTTGTAAGTGGTCAGAAAGAAGGTTGCTTAAAAAGCCGGCTTCCTATTGTGACGGAAATGATTTTAAAATAGACTACCTTACTCAATGCTGATTTTCGAGAGAATATCAATCTTTTGCATATGTGGACATTCTACACGAATTCTGGTTCGTACTCTATTTTTTTAAGTTATAAGCTTTCCAGTGGTTCCTCGTTACTGTAGCCGTTGCCGATGTCTATTGTACTTTTTAGGCAAGGAATGTGCTCAAAAATATTCTGAAGTTCAAACTCAGAAACGTTATCTTAATGATAGTTGCTCTCATCGGCCTTGCAAAATCCCCGACACTGGTTCTTGTTGCAGGCAGATGGAAACTGACTTTTCAGTTAAAGGGTACCCAATTACTGATAATACAACATCTTATTTATATATATTCATTTAACGGAATGTCAGCATCTAAACCATTAAATAAAAGGGGTGTTTTTCTTTGGATAAATAAATAAATGTATTATGTAAATGTTTGATGCCGATACGACAGTTTGTCTACAGATAAATGAGTACATGCAAAGTAAAGTTACCCCTCAAGCCTATTACAAGATTCTGGTCAATTTCTCAACAATCTGGCGTCCACTGCATTCAGTTATCTGGACAGTAAGTACAGAGAGCGTTTTTCCTGGACCTTGAAGTAAATATAAGTGGCATCTGGAACGATATGCCTGTTAGTGAGTTCATTAACTTCAGGAATTCCAGCCGCCAACGACGTTGGTTTACTCACAGGCCAAAGTGTGTCCTGTGTCCAGTGTGTGCATGAATACCTTCGCTAAATGGTCTCATTTCTCTGTTGCTAGCTGGTGTACATTTTTGGCCTAAGAGAACGGGGTCACCAATCCATTTTTTGGCATTTTAGGTGGTCGGAGCTCTGTAGGAACCTTTTGTGGCAGCGACGAACATAGTAAGAATTATGCTATGTTCTTTCAATTTCGCCTTCAATCTGCATGTTATAATATGCTCATCAAACTATATTTAAGCCATAAGAAGGCGCTTTTCTATAATTCAGATTTATTTTATTATCATAAATTTAAAGGCGCAATGCTATTTAAATTAACTACTTTTAAGCACAAGCTTGCCAATTTGAGCAGAAGCTTAAAAATAACTGGATCGTCTATAATTCGTCACGCTCGTTCGAGGAAGTTGCAGCAACATCGTAGTCAACATATAAAGGAGTTCATATCTGATGTCAAGTATTATCTAATTTCCGTAAACTACCTCAAAATCAGCATATGCAATATGGCGATTGCCACAAGCAACATTCCGCAATTTGAAAAAGACCGGTAATCACTCGCAAACCAAAATTGATGAGGATTGCAATAATGTTTATTATCCAGTCCAATTTCAATTATTTTCAGTCACGCTAGGATGCCGACGCTATGATAAGCTTCTTTCTGACCGCTACGAAAAGCTGACTCCCTCAGAAATGGCCAAATAAATAGTATGCATTTTTATCATTGATATTGACCGCCTTTGTAAATTCAAATGTATCGTATGGAAAGCATGCACGCAAAAATCCCCTTTGTACCTGTTTGATAGCAGATTAGGCGTTGTTTAAATTTTATTTTGTACGGAGGGGTTTTCTTCAGTTTTTATAAATTTCTAATTTTGAGTTTTTTTACGACTGTGTGGTGTTCATTCATAATACAGCTTGGTCCATGTCTATTGCAAAATTCTATAAGACCTATGCAAACACTTCCTCGAACCATAGGCAAGAACGTACTTTTCCCTAAACAGCAAGAAGGCAGCATTCAGTTTGAAAAAACCGAATTCAGTTCTAGCAGTTGTTAGGTTTCAAAATCATTCGGCAATTTAGAAACTTTTTTAACCACAGAAAAACCTTCCTTTGTGTGTAAAATTTAAAGAAGGCGTAATTTACTATCAAACAAGTGCAAAAGAGGATTTTTTTTCCTTTGTGCTTTCCATAAAATATATTTGCATTTATAAAGGCAAACATAATCAAGGATATAAATGCATACTATTAAAGTAGCCATTTTTTACAGAATCAACTTCCTTTCAGTAATCAGAAAGAAACCCATCACAGAGTCGACATCCTAGAAAGACTGAAAATAGTTGAAATTGGACTGCATGATAAACAGTATTGCAATCCTCATCAATGTTGGTTTGGGACTGATTACAGGTCTTTTTCAAATTGCGGAATGTTGTTTGCAGCACTCGCCATACTGTGTACATATTTATGCGGCAAACCTGCGATACTGGATTCTTATCGAGAAAACTCTATTGAAAGAACCCTATCGGTTAGCATAAACTTTCTGACGTCCTCTGTGGCAATTTACCCACCCCCGTTGAGGGAGTTTAAGTCGAAATATTTGGGTGAAATGAGGTATACGAATTTGGGAGAAAATAAAGAGACGATGGATAGGACAGCAAAGGGAATTGTTGCTTGATAAATAATATGTGTCTATCTTATGACAAGGAAGTATTTCATTGCCGATGCTGTTGAATGTACAGTCCTCCCAGCATATGATCGCAACATGCCGGAAATTATATCCACAGCAGATAGCTTATCTCGTAAAACATTGGAATTATTATGTTTTTTTATTATTTATACTGCGCTGGTTTTACTTGCAAATAACTGTTTGTTTTCTGAAAGTTTAAAGACCAATTTTAGGCACAATAGGTACTTTACTTATACATGTTAAATTTTCCACATTTAAAGTGCTCTCGTTTGTACGACAAAAGTGCACTATTTTGCAGACAGGAAATTTTCGTCATAAATGGGTTTTGCAGACGGGAAAACAAACATTTTATTTTTAAACTTTGCAGGCAAAATCATAAGGAACTCTTCAGTTCCTGCAATCTGTCCAATTTTCATTCCATGAATTTTGGTAAGTAATGCATCCACAACAAGTTACCATTTTTCCGCGTCATGCGATGTGGTCAACATAAGCAGACAATGTTTCTCAACAGTTAACTAAGAACAGATATGGAACCTAACAGGGTAGGACTTGCCGCGTCAGTCGTTTACAAGTATTTTAATGTTAGCAAGGACACTCTGCTGTGTTTAACCGTTGATATTCATGAACGGAAAAGAACAGTAGCTGTCCATATGCAGGAAATGAGATGATCTTATTTGCTGTCCATAAGCAATGCAAAGTGTCTCTGCCACTGTTCATTGTGGCATTCCCATGAAAACGAAAGCTAGGATGACTAGAATCTATCAGAAATACGGTTGAAGCCAAACATTCAGTTAAATATCAATCATCGTTCAATAAGAAACCTACTGCAACTACTAATCCTGAGTTGCCTATACCTGCGATCCAAATAAAAGAATCCTGGATAAATTCAGGCGCATCGCAAACAACTCAAAGCAAAAATGCCCCCAAATGTAAAACACTCAAGTATGAAATTATAACCTGATCTTTATACCTCTTAGCATGGTGATAGCTGGAGAATATGCACACGCCGTATGATCTAATAAGCGTCTTATGTTTTTCATCCTGCTTCACTTCCTCACTTATTTTTGTCTGTTGAAATTGAAAATTTGGGCACTTCCCGATTTCTATTGTTTGTGGAAAGCTATCGGTTTTCATTACTTTCATCAACAATCATTTTGACTGGGATTGCTTACCATCCAATTGAAATTTCGACCGATGCTTTCAGGATTTTCCCGGTTCAAGTTGAGCCCATTTCATGAGCTTCTCATCTGTCGTGCCTACATGCTGACAACATCAAATCGTTTTCTAAGACAAAAATATTTAAAACTATAAATGTTTCGTAGCTATTTGTGAAGTGGTTCTCTACATTCAAACAGATGTATTTCTTAGTCTAAGACTATTTACTTGAATAGTCAGCTTCTGACCAATCGTCCTTGAGGGTCGCGCTCGAGCCTAGCCAACAACCACCGGAAATCTTCTTCGCTTTCAATTTGGTTTCCAGTCAATTAGTAAAATATGCCCCCGCTGACGGAAAAATGTCATCTTAAAATCAATAGCCAGAGCTTTAACTGTTTTTTAATGTTCAAGTAGACGAATAAGATAAACGCTGTTGTGGCCCGGTAACTTGCAATTAAGAGATATATTTATTCCGACAGGCTGTAGTTATTGAGTGGAAGATATAAGCCCGTCAAATTTGTAAACACCAAAGGCAGGAGAATGCTGGGCAGTATTTTCCCCTTGTTGCATGCCGGTTTCTACAGTGTTAAGACAAGTGATATTAAATACGTAGTGGTCGCACGAGCCGGCGCCTATCGAAAAGAATGAAGGTACTCTCCCGGCATGGCTGAGAAAAAGCGAAGTCAGGAGCATAAACAGCTCTATTCTGGCGCACATGCTCAATTCGGGACACCGGGCGAACCCCAACGAAGCTTTCCGAGTGATCTACAATGTCCCACTGAATTATCTAAAGTCCTTGCATCAGCACCTGCTAGAAACAGCAGAAGCGACCGCCGGTTTTGTGTGTGGAAGCGAACTTTGTGCAAGCTCCTCATCTGGCGTGGCCCGCATTCACGTAGCGGTATGCAATCATCTGCGCTCTAGTTGTCTCCCGCCCCTCCCTTCCCTCCCACTCCCATAGACTTGCTCTACCAAGTAACTATCCCCGAGTAACTATCCTTCTCTTACCCCTCCCTTCCCCCGATTCCCACGACTCACTTGTAAAAAAAGACTAACATTATCGACCGCTTGTTTAACTTTTACCCCCTTCCAAAAAAATATATTGGCCTGAAGAGAATTTACCGAAAGCTTACATACGACCGCCAAACTAGTCTTCTGATGTTTATATTCGATATTTGAATTTCTCTTTTTATTAAAGATACGATATTTCTTCAGAAATATAACGTAATGCGGCATTTAAATGGCAATAAAGTGCTCCATACTCCGCTCATTGCCTTTGGTTAACTAGGTGGATTCGTCTTACGCAAAATCCTAGTTTATCCAATGTAGGAGTTGGAATTTTACTTTGTCAATAAAAATGTGATATAGACTATAAATTAGGCTTCCCATTTACCATAAATCAGAAAGGAATTTAAATGCAGCTGACGAACGTATCATGCCCAGAATAAAACTTTTACAGCGGAATATATTTGTCTCTTGGATAAGTGCCTTTCAAAACAACATTTCGATATATGACCGCCTTATCTTTAGAACTTGCGTATACCGATTCTCCTGGTACCACTCTGGCACATGTTTCAGTTTGTTATTTAAGTATAACCTCTGCATTGGTGGAGATGCACCCAACGCAAGTTTGTTTTTGTGGAACAGCTGCTAATTACGAGTAGAAAACGTTTTCCAGTGAAACCTATTAAACAAATGAAATGATGTCGGTCTTGATGAATTTGAAAGTAAAAGCACCTTTTATATATTTATTTAAGTTTCCAGGGTAAATGCGATGTTAAAGTGCATTTTCATAGGCCGTATGCTTTAAGTAAGATTAATTCGCTGCAAGGCTCCGACATAGTGACAGTTTGCTCTGTAGGTGTTCATAAATGCCAAAAGAGGACGACATATTCTGTTTTTTTAAATAGGCAGATACTTTTTAATTCGTTCAGGAAAACTATGGTGTTTTTTTTGTAGTTTAAATAAAAGAACCACCTCTTGTGCATAAAATGATTTTTCGCCGATTTTTGGCGAATTTATGGCCCTTTACCTGTTCGAGCGTCGCCATAAATTTTATTTGCGTCGGGATTTTCAATCTCATCTTGGGGAGAAAATTCCAAAAATAGGTAATTCACGTTGGTGGAGGTGTCAGGCAACTGCAGTCTCATTTTGTGTGAGCACCATGTTCCGGCGATTGCATGGTCCTCAACATGAACATTTCCGGATATGTAAACTTGGATTGCAAAACCGTCAGACTGCATCCATGACAAGGAGAGGATGACAACCTATGCTGCCGGAAAGTATTCACAACTCCTCTCCAATTTCTCTTAGGTTTCGTAATGTCCTGTAATAAGAATCAGTAAACATCTGAAAGCGTAAATTGCAGAATGCAGTTTACACTAAATTCTTTAAATGCCTGCTCGATAATGTTTATCAATTCATTAAATAGGGGTTAGAACACGGTTTGCAAGGCTTACCTAATGTATATTTCAGAGACGATCGAAGTGCGCAAATATTAGATGGAATGTTCATATAAACTTTTTTCAAATACATTAGAATTTATTTTAAACAACTAGTGGCTTGTTTATATATGCTTGTCGTTGCGTTATGTATAGTTTATGCACTAAAACGCGCTAACGATGACAAAAAATGTAAGTATGTGTTTGAACTTAATAAACTTCGGTAGCCAACGGAAACCAAAACAATTCCAGTAGTTTCGTATAAACTGAAAGGCAGGCATCCCAAGAAATGTATTTTCAAGGAAAGGCATCCTTTGGA